>CM038703.1:14380693-14448193 GCA_021613375.1 Megaleporinus macrocephalus
AACTTGGGTGAAATAGTGAACTGTAAATCTTCACAAAATCAGATTTCTTTACAGTGGTGATGATGGGAACCAGGAGTCATAGAGTCTACAATACAAATAAAGCAGTTTTTGTTGCTATCAAAATTATCCAATGAACCTTCACCGTCTTTATGATTATTAGTATAGTTTAATGCTAATGATGGTAAAATAGTACTTCTGCAAGGTACCTCTCTGCCATTAAGATTTAAAACCGTATTCCAACCATTACAGTGTTATCTTACTGAGGTAGCTGTAAAAGCAGGAGTGTCTAAAATTAGCCACAAAGAGCCAGTGCTGTCATTCCAGACCAGCAGAAGCACGGCTGATTCCAGTTGTTATATCGTTAAAGCTGTGTGTGCCTGTGTGATGTGTCCTTTTGGTTTCTTACAAATAAGATCACACACTCTTGTTTTGCAGATATCAAATATTTCAGGTTCTAGCACCACTGAGAACAGTTCTGACTCCTGACTCTAGAACTGTGCATTTCACATCAAATTCTTAATAACTGAATTTGAACAGCTTAAATGTAAAGAAACTGCAAAATCTGATGAAATTCCTCTTTAACTAGGGTGCTCAGCTCGGGGTGAGCTAGAAAATTATCCTTTTGGATGTAATTGTTATATTATATAACATGTAGACAAAATATATTATAAAGTATGTTATAACACACAGACAGGTTTAAGGTCTCTGAAGGCTTTGATTTTATCAACTTGTTTTGTGCATTATTTCTTGTCTTTTATGTCTTTTTATCTCTCGTTTTTCCTAAAATAGGAAAGAAAAGAACAAGAAGTCAGGGATGCAACAGAATTGGTCAAGATAAGAACTGCCAGATTTGTGCTACAAACAAGCAACCATGAAATCAGTCAATTCAACTTGGCCAATTAGCGTTGCAGATTTATGACATAAAAACAATGAGCCTGATAAATGCACTCATGCTGTACCCAGCTTAATTTTACCCATTTGAATATATGCTAAATAGCCAGTTGCCTCTTCTTTTTCAATGTAGCACTTAAGTCATGTTTTAATAAATAGTCATGGCTTATGAGAAGTTATGGGCCAGCATGTTTCATATGAGAACTTTAAATTTTGAAATTTCTATTAAAAATTGAACAACAAACTGGATTTAAATAAATATATTTAGTGTGGTTAAATACACCAGTCTGCAGAGGACAGCTTCTTGGAACACTAAACAGAATATTGTTTTGGTTGATGTTGTTTTGGTTTAGGATGGAAAACAGGCAAAATAGAGCTTTTGTGTTTTTGTGAAACCCAATCCTAAATGCTTGTTAATGATGCTTACTCACATTTTTATATATATTTACTACCGTGTGAATATTACTAGAATATAAACTAAGTGGTCACAGCAGGTACTAGAACTGCAAATAATACTATACATATATATATCACTGCAGAGCTGGAGCTGTGGATTGTTTTGTGTGAGCTCTTTGTGAGTAAACATAATCATTGTGAGTCACACAAATCTTCCTTTAATTGGATTAGAAGTGAAGGCCATCAGTGCTGCCCAACTGAAAGAGTGCACACAGACTCCAGTGTCTTCGGTTTAGATGAGCTTTAATAGAAAGGCACAAATACAGCCAGAGTGTAATGTGAGAATTAAAAGCTTTTAAATACAGAAACAGGTTCAAACTAGACTCCTCGATTCTGAAAGCACAGTCTAGATCAGCTCCGCCGTCTTTCTCTCCTGCAGGAATTCAAGTATGTCTAAAACTGACGAGTTACAGCTGAGTTCAACCCTACTGGGATCTGATTATACCCCGTCTGGCTCTCTGGTTCCCCGTGTCTGTGTATGTGTGCGTGTGTTTATCTGAAGGTGTTGTATGAGGGGCAGTAACAGTGGTTCCCAGTCAGATTTCGTTATTCGTCCAGTCTGTTTCCGTGGTAATGAAGAGTCTCTGTTGCCAGTGGTAACGAGTGCGGGTTAAATAAAAGTGATAATAAATAGTGATCTCTGATGAGAGTTGGTGGGTTTCACGTGCAGGTGTGTTCTTGTAGGAGCAGGAGAGGAAAATGTGAAATGAAAACTCTAAAAGAGATAAAAAGGGTAAGTTTCACAGGTTTGTTTTAAATAAATGTGTTAAAAAGGTCAAACTCAAGTTAGCTTACAAGACTATGATGCTACTGGGCTAAAAGCGTGTGCTACCTGAGAGCACACCAAGAAGTAAAACTAAAAAAACAAACAAACAAACAAACAAACAAACAAAATAAAACATGCAGAAAATCTCGTCAGCCAGGTTCAGAGGTCCGCAGCCATTTGGTTTAGGCCAGTTGACCTGCTGCTGTTCCTCAAGTAAAATGTCCGCCTTCACTTACAAAAATACATTTAAAGCAGGTGCAGCCTATTTTCTGCTGGGTGCGGGTTTGTGTATGTGTGTGTGTGTGTGTGTGTGTGTGTGAGCCTTGAGAGGAGTTTTCTGAGCAGGAGAGAACACTGCATGGACACACACATGTACAGTACCACAGCATGTCTTGAGTAACACTGCCTAAAGTGCAGGCAGATGAAAATAAAACATCAAACCCAGTGCGTCCTGGATTAAACCTCTAACAAACCTGTCTCTGTCTCACAGTCACAGAAATGGATTCCCTCTGTTAGGTTGTCTTGCGCATTCACTCTCGTACATACTTACGTACATGCATTCACACCCATAAGACATGCATGCACACTCACTCCCAAACATATGCTCTGGCGGTGGTGTCCATTCAGGCCTGTCCTGCTTGTTTTTCCTTTTTTTTCCTAGCGAGGGGTCAGCACGACGCTGGGTCACATCGTTGATGAACAGAGACTCGTTTTTTTGGACCATAGAGGATCTGAAAGCGTTTCCATAAACCATACACACACAAACAAACAAACGAACAAACTGAATCTACTGCGGTTCTCATGGGCTGTCTCTATTTAATCTCTCTCTCCTTCTAAATCCTTGTTCTAGTCGAGGTATCTGTGGTTCAGCGGTGCTTCTTCTTCTCCCCTCCTTCCTCTCTTTTAATCTCTCCATCCCCTCGCCGGCTCCGCTCTCTCTCTCTCTCTCTTTCTCTTTTTCTCTTTCTCCTCCCGTTCTTCTCTATTTCTGGATCTGAAAGATGAAGAGGCGCAGGTTGATGTTTTTGGCGGCCAGCAGCTTGTTGCACTCCACGCTGTCGCTGATGGGCAGCGGCGCGTACTCCGTCTCGTTGGCGTCGTTAGAGAAGACGTGGTGCTGGATGACGGGTTTGATCTTCACGTCGTCGTACGGACCCTTGAGCAGCAGGAAGGAACACTCCAGCGCCGAGTTCACCTTGCTCTTTAGGATCAGCTGGAAGGAGAGCGTGCGCTTGCACGACAGGTTAGGGTTGCGCTCAGAGTCGTTGACGCGCGCCTTCAGCACCCACGTCTGGTTGAGCACGGTGAAACGGGGCGTCTCATAGTACAGCCGTGTGATGAAGTCGTCCGTGCGATACGGCCGGAACTGCACCTCTGCGCTCAGAGCAAGGAGGGGTTAGTTTATGATTCTGCAGTTGTGATGAAGGATGTTTTACATGCCTAGTGGTGCTGTGATGACTTGGCTGATATCAAGCCATTTTTTAAATGCAGTGTAATTAAATCTATCATTAGATTACTATTATTCAGTAACTATGTTGTATGTAAACTATGTTATGGATAAGCTGTAAATACTATGGAACTACTATGTTAGCTTTGTATGTATCTGGTTGGAAGACAAGTCTGTTTAAGCAGATTTGTTGTTAAAGATGTCCTAATCCAGTCAACCTTTATAATACAGTAATCCCAAAAATACACAATATATTTTCATGTGTTTACTCAAAACCTATGTGGTTTAAATGGAGTACGCTGCCAGGTGAACCTAATTAAAAAGGAAGATGTTACTGCTTATTGCTTTAAAACATATTTATAAACAGCTACAGTTCTGTAAAAAGGCCTTACTGTATGTTCAGGTGACTAATGCTGGCTTTAGGTATATCTTATGTGGGTGTGTTTGAGGCTACTCTTGTGTTATATAGGCGTGTACACTGTCAAGCTCCTTACAAGAAAATGTAAAATATATACACTATGTGTGTTTAGCCGTTTTGTTCAAAATATGCATCACTGTTATAGTTTCCATTTCATATTTTGAGTGATACTATTGGGAATAAGAATTAAATGCTAGTAGAAACAGAAAGTTCTCTAAAGTTCTCTAAAGCAGGACACTTTGGACCCCAGTGTCTGTGACTGGTCTGAAGATTTCTGTGTTAGCCAATCAGTAGCATTGTTAATAGTTGAATTTTAACCCTACTTGTCACGTGTTACTCTGTTATCTAGTGCTGGCCATTAAAATTGTGTACTCTCTTAGGAAATGACCGGAAGCCTGTTGCATTGTCACCTGCTATTTCATCTGAACATAGTTTTATAAACCTAAAGAAACTGCTTAAAAACACCTCTTAGCAATTTGTTTTTTACATGTAATAAACAATATAGATTATTGTAATTAATACAAATGGAAAAAGTGAAAAAAATAATAATAAAAAAATAAAGTAACACAAACTTGTGAGCTGGTTTCTATCTTCTCCCCGAAGCCCTAACCATTGCAAGGATTTGTTTAGATCCATTTGGAAATGGTTAAACCAAAACCCTGACATACTTAAACATGACTACTCATTGTATAACTATTAGCTGTATTTTGTCTAATATTAGTGTTTTTTCTGAGCCAATAAATGCTTACTTCTTAGATTTATAGCTTAACATGATGTAATATTAGATCTTATGTGCCTAAAACGTTTACACAGTACTCCTGTAAATTATAATCCTAACCTAAATGTAATATTGCGTAGATATTAATGGCTGGAAAAGTTTAAGAAGGTTATCAAATGGAACAATGTTAAAGTTCGGCACTCCAGAGTGCTATAACAACTGTACAAGTGTACTGTGTGTATGTGTGTGTGTGTGTGTGTGTGTGCTAGCTAAGTGTGTGTACCTGTGAATCCGATCTTCTCAAAGCTGAGCAGGCTGAAGATGCTGTTATAGAGCTGCAGCTCTCTACGATGGCTCTGGTCCATCTCATCCAGTATGCCCATTAGTTCAATGCCAGTCTTGGATGGGTGGCAGCACTCCACCTCATGGGCACTAAGCTCATGGAAGGGCCCCTGCCATGGGCAGCCAATCCGCTTGTACTTACATTGTGTAAGTCTGTTTGCGTAAGAGCCAGACACAAACAGGAATGAGAGAAATCACAGAGAAAGACAATGCTATAACGGTGTAACTACAAAGAAACTGTGTTTCTATGTAGGGGTATAAAATGTGTTGATCAGAAGCTGGCAACCGCAGCAGCATATTTGTTAGAAATGATTACAACTGATTACAAATAATAATAGTATGTGATATAGGAATACAGATCTTTTTGGAAAACAAATTCAAACAAGTAATTCAAACAAGATTTGTGTATGTAGAATATTTCACATAGATCCTCCTGCATGTGTATATATTTTTTTAAATAATTCAGAATCATGGTAAAAAATTAAACAATTTCCAATTTTAATAAAATTGTAGTGAAATCTGCAATGTAACAACTACACCTACTTGTAATGATGAGTAAAAAACAGATAATATGTTGTACAGTACAAATTTTTAAATATATATATATATATATTTAAAAATCTGTATATATATATATATATATATATATATATATATTTAAAAATCTGTATATATATATATATACTAAAATAAAAATTTTACATGAATTCAGTATATGTGGCATACTTCATAGATCCTCCCACTGCATTTTTTAAAAATAATTCTGAATAGCATTAATTAAGCTGTAATAAACACAAACAAACTAGTGACAGCAGATACAACCAAAACAGTGCTGGAGATGATACCTGTAGTGGCCATGTGAGACAGTAAGAGGGTGTGTTAGGTTGTGTACCTGTCTTGGCACTCCTCTGTCTGGTGGTGGTCCAGGCTTGAGCGGGGGAACTGTTTGAGGCAGTAGCTGCAGTCAGATGGCAGTTCGCTCACTGCCTTCTCCACCGCTAGGTTCCTACAGCACAGGCTCTTGCTGATCTCACAGCGGCAGTTCGGACACGTGGCCTGTTCTTCCTTCAGTCGTGCGTCCGCCAGCAGGTGGATAAAACAGCCTGCGCACATCAGGTGCCCGTTCGTGCACTAACACAAGAACATTAATTACAGCACAGGGAAACAAAGGTGCTAACAATTCATTTAAGGTCTGACTTCAAGATATCCTGGCATGCATATTTGTTTTCTTGAGCTGTCAATGATCAGTGGTATATATTCCGCTATAGTCTCTTATGTAAGGCTCACACAGGATGTGATTTCATCATTCTTTTTTGGATTGTGTCAGATGTGAGCTTGTCAGGAGCTGAGTGGATTTGTGCTGAATTATGCAAGTATAATTATCTGATTCAGTTCTCACACAAACGTTAGTGTTCAAATTAATATAAAGAAATTAACTGATTAACGATGGGAGAGTGATGAGATGAGTCAGAGGCTTTGCAGAGAATGTGCTTGTTCCTTTTATTATCAAGTAACTTGTATTTTATACTTCCGTAATCCTTTTCTTTGTTGATGAACACAGTTTTATTGATTATTATTATTATTGATTAGTGGCCTGCTTAACTGTTATGCATAACCTGATCTGATAATTATGATCACAACTGATTAAACTCATGTGTTTACCCATGTTAAGTTGATTTGTTGGGTATGTGGTTAATGATTCTGGTCGGTTACACATCCTGGTAGTCACATGCTTCTAATTTTGAGGGTGTGTGATCATCCATTATTAGAAAAGGCCCACACATACACACACATTCATGCTGATACAGAGGACGGTCTGTTTGCCACGTATGATCAGCTTACACTGATTAGTCTTAGACAGTACATGGAAAAATGAATAATTAACAAATCCCTTATCCATGCTGTAATGTCGGACATTGACATCAATTGCCCTGAGGCACTGTGGCAATTAGTAAGTGTGTGCAACTCTGTGTTTAAGGGTAGTTGCTTGAAGATGTGGTTCTTTGAAGGCAAACAGAAGGCACATTTTTGGGGGAGGGGGGCCTTGGCAGTGATTGGGTTAAAGAGAGCACGTGACTTTGCATTGCCATGTTTTTCCCCTGACTGCCAAACAGCTGGTCAGGTCACAGTCACACAACCTCAGTTTGTACAGGCAGTCATACAAAACACAACACACAGGGAGGCTCGGTGGTCTGTGTCTGGCCTACAACAGGTCTGTGGTCCGGCCGGTGTGGGGGCGCATACTTGATCAGATGCTTATTTTGGTCGCCCATAATCAACATAATACAGTTGCAATCCTAATATAGCAACAAACCTCACTCTCTATCAATGATTGCTCCAGAAACAGGTTCCTCACGCTGTCTATCAGCTCACAAGGCCTGTTTACGAGCTGTCTGGTGCAGCTTGGCCTGTGCTGGTGGGTGCCTTGGCCTGTTTGTGCTCCGCACACCTGCAAAATGGAGGCTTGTGTCTGTGAAGCTCCTGTAGTTGTATGTTTTCACAGTTACCTGGTAGACGGAGGCTTTGGGCAGGTCCAGGCACACCGTGCAGCACAGAACAGAGTACAGCCTCTCTTCGAGCTTCCCCGCTTCGCCCTCCTGCAGCCTCACGCGTTTCTTGGGCGGCGCGTCCGCGTCTGTCTCCGCTCCAGAAGCGTCCCTTCGCCCGCCGGGCTCCTCCTGAATCCCGGCCAGTCCGGCGCTCGCTTGCCCAGCTTCCAGGGCGCCCCCCACCGGCCCCACGCCGAGGCCGGACGAGGAGGAGCCAGGAGCGGCCGCTACTGCCAGCTCTCCTCGCTCTTCCATCGCAGACATCCGAAACGAGGGAGTCTAGCGGCTGTTCGGAGCGCCGAGTCTCCGCGGGCTCAGACGGCTTATCACGCGAACCGGGTCGCTAAGCAGTCAACAATGCAGCCAACAGTGTGTAAACTATTTCGCAAGAACAAGCTTCGGTTCATATGTAGCTGCTTGTCACAACCGGGGGAAGTAAACAGCATATGTACGCGGAGCCGAGGTGGGGGCGAGGGGGTCTTCACCCCAGCAGCCTTTTCCTGGTGAGTGTTTTTAGCTTTGCTGTCTGGCTTTAGCAGCTCGCACAGCTTCTTTCGCCCTGCCTGCCTCAACTAGGCTAACAAAAACAACAGTGTGTTGTTGTCGGTCCTCGACAGCGGGGGCCACCGGGGCCGCTCTCCGTCGTGACCGCGCGCTCTCCGGTCCGTCCGCCCCGCGAGGCCGAGCCGGTTCTCCCTCCTCGACCTCGGAAAAAAGCCTGGAAGTTGCTAGTTGTGTGCAGCGTCTTCTCGACACTTCTTCTCTCGGTCTACACTGCCATCTTTGTTTTTTTCTGCCTGGGCCCCCCCCGCGCATCAGTCCTCTCATATCATCTGGAAGTGACCAATCAGAGCGCCGCTTACTCCGAGCGGGGTGAAGTAAGAGCCAATCCCCTGCCCCGCTAATGGGTCCTGAGTGAATGTTTTGCCCCTAGTTGTTATGGCTGGTTCGCCAGTCCTCACACCCCCCCCTCCGCTCTGATTGGCTGCAGTAAATGTTGTGTTCTATCAGATGACTGGGGGGGAGGAGGAGGGGTGGAGGGGGGATTTAAAGAGCTGCGCGCCGCGCAAGCGCAGCGGCCTCCTGCGGGTCAGTGAGAGGAACCACTAAAAGGTGACCACACAGCGAAATGCGACAAAATGGCAACGTCATTCATAGGCGTCTCCCCTCTTGTTATCAGAGAAAACAGGTGCTGCTGATCGACAACAACATCTGTTTTGCAGGAACAGGCCCTGCTTGTCTATCAGGCACAAGAAGTTGGTTAATGGATGCCTGTTAGAGGAACTCTACAATTTACTTAATTGTTTGCCTCTTTTCCCAAAACAAACACGGACTGTCCTTGGAACAGTCTCATATAGGCACACTGACCTGCTTCATAACATGAAATACTGTGAAACAGGTGTCAGTGTGCTATTCCCACAATGACAGCTAAACTCTACCAGTTTACTGCACTTCTCTCAGTTCTTTAGTTGAGTGAAACCAGAGAGTCACACTGGTGTGAAGGGGGTGGGGGATGGGGGGTGGGCTCTGGACAAACCTTGGCCTCAACTAGTCACAAAGACACAATGTAATTAGATAGACTGGCCCAGGCATGGCAACTGTCAGTCACTGGAATGATGACCCAGAGTGTAAAAGATGTTTAAGGGTTTTTGGGTGTGGCTGAAACTGTGGACGAATGCCTTAAAGGGGAATTTTAACATATAAAAAGTCTAGTCGTTGAGATTGTCTGAGAAGTCATTGAGAGTGATTTAACACAAATAAGTGCCACTGTGAAGTGCATTGTAGAAAAACACACTGTTAGAGGTCTGTACTCTTGTGGTAACAGGAACCAAGGATTGCAATGTTTACAACACAAGTACAGTCATTTACTCTGAAATGTCCGGTGATCCTAAAATGACCTTCACATGTCTTGTGCTTTTATATGTAATGTTGATAAATGGTTGTGTGAAACCTAAAAATATGTGCTTTCTTGTGCCGCCTTTCATGTATCTCGCCAACATGGATTCATTTTAATATTTCTAACCTTCTTTTAAGTAAAACTAACATAAAATGATATCTCCAGCATCAGACAACATATTCATAGTAATTTATCTTTTTGAGAGGTAGCTAGTTGACTAAGACTAAACAGACTAAAATGCTTTGAGTGTCTGGTTTAAATCAGCACTGTGAATAGTTTTGACCTTCCTCTAAAGCAAAGCATGTCATGCCAAAATACCTTGTGGTTTGACCTTGTTGTCTTTGACTTTCAGTCCTGAGACTGGTAGAATTTCCCTTTATCCATGCTCTCAATTCTAGTGTAAAATTATAAAAACTAACTCATTATAACATGTAATAAATAAGGTTATAACAGTTCACTGTTATTCAAATCAAAATAACACCAGTGCTGTTACTGTGTGATATAGTGGCCCAGTCCACATACAAGAAGCTACTTCAATGACTGATCTGGGCAAACTGGAATAGGATTAACCTCTTGGCTTAAATGATATTAATGAAGAAACAATACACCTGAATTGAGTTGAGTTTAGTTGTTTCCGAGTAGATTAAGCAACATTTTTAGCATAAACTGTACATGTTTGCCTTTACTATAGTAAAACCCAGTCATTGTGCATACAGTATTTATTCCCTTACATCCTGTGTTGGTCAAAAGTAAAACAAGTAAAAAAAGACATGCGTTGATTACTAGTTGTTATAGGCAGTAAAAACATTATAATAAACTAGAACTAAACATGTATAATTGCAAAAAAACTCTATTGTAGTAAAACAGCTTTCTTTCAGTTAACCTACTGATAAAAACGTGTCTGCTTGTTGTAGGACAAATCTGAGTAGGCCAAGGATTTCTGACTTACAGCAAGTATTTGAACACAAAATACCAGAGTAACTAAGAAATTACTACAATGCATTTCAACATGATATATTCGACCACCTGCAACCTGCTTATCTATGTGAATGGAAGTTTACTGGCCACACTGTAAAAAATGATTCAGTGTTTATCCTTAAAATGTAAAAATAGAAGTTACCTGTTTGCCTTAAAAGTCTGAGTTAATTGAACGTCTAATGGTACGTTAACAGAACAATAATGTGTTTTACCTTCTGTTCACTTATTTGAAGTTTAATAAAGTTCAGGTAACATCTTTTTAAAGCTAAAACACTAAATTGTTTTTCAACAGTGCATTAAAATTCCTTCACTGACCTCATAAAATAAACATTACATCTAATTAACATTCATCATGTGTAAGATTACAAAACAAAAACCATTTGGGAGATAATTCTTTTTTTTGGACGGTAATGAAATACTAAGTGTTCCCTCAGAGCTTATTATCATTAGTTGGCCAGACGTGACAAGAAGCAGATGTCCTGGACATTTAACAGGCAGGCATGACCGGACAGTTTCTTAGCATTTGCAAAAAACAAACAGGTTTTTCATGTTTTATCAATGTGGTCCTTGTAAAGCACTAACCTTACAGGTGCTAGCAAGCTATGAAAGACAAACCACATTCTGCAAAATAAGGGTCATGAGGAAGTGAGGTACACAACTACAATACATTTTTCAGCAGGTTCTTCAATAAATGGATAATTGTACAGCGCAAGAAAGTAAACTTTACCTGCCTGTAGCTGTTTTAATCTCTGGTGGGAATTTTATGAAATTAGAATTTTTATTCTTGAATGTATAAGAATAAAAATGTAATCTAGTAGTTACTAGGTAAGTACACTGTGTTAATACAGAGACCTGATTTTCATTCTTGTACTGCTAAAAGATTAAACCACTGTTTTCACAAAGCTCTTACTACAGTATATCCTTTATTAATACAAAAACAACAGATAAATGAAAATATCCTTCATGTACAGATAGACAGTGTCTTGATACTGAATCCTGTGAAAGAAGGAAGAAATGTTTGAGCTGTGTAAAAAGGCGAAACAGGGCTACTGATACATTCTAATGACTGACTCTAACCAGCTGGACATCTAAAGTTCTTTAAATGGCTGCCTTCTCTCCACACTGTCATTGGCACTCAGGTTACACAGAGCAGGCCCCACCTCCACTTTTGGGGTTCTCACAGTGGTGTCTAAAAAGCTCCTTTTACTAGGCACTCTCACGACTCCTTGCAAGTTTACATGAAAAGACAAAGAAAGGAAGGACTTACTACATGGATTCTCTCTCTTTCTTCCTCCTACTAGCTCTACTACGAACAGGCCTACACAATGTACATCCTACAAGTAATGTGCTTCAGTTCATTAGAGGACTGCAAGAAGCTACTTTGACTAATTAATTAAGCTGTGAAAATGTGAGCAACATTTTAAATAATATTTCACATTAGTTTAGTGCACTCTTTCTATGAAAGCACACTGATACCCAAATCATATCACTAACAGCAGATACTCGCTTAAAAATATTGGCATTGGAAAAGTTTGTCTGATAATTTTTTAATGACACATTTATTGTTTTCTGGTTTAGGCAGCTGCACTGAAATATCTGCATTTTACTCATTTTACTGTTTTTGTAAGCCACTACAAATAAACACTGTATGCCTCTATAATACTAGTTCTGCTGTACCTAGTTCCAATTTCTACAAATGTTTATATATTGGTTTATATATTGCCATTGGCAGATATGTAGTCGGATATCATCAACATACTTATTCACAGGTTCTTCTGTAAAACTGAAACCTTGATGGGTTTCAATAAAATGAAATTAATTTATATGATCATGTGACGTTGTTTCAATGAGCCCAGAAATCTAAATTTCTAATTCTGTGCTATATTACATGCTTGCGCTATCCTTGAAGGGGAATTCCACCATTTAAAACAACATTCTGTGTCATTAAACTGTTATAATTAAGTCATTTTTTAATTGTTTAGTTTTAGGAAAGCATGTTTGCAGTGATGGTAAGAGGAACCAGATGAACCCCAGAGTTTAAAAGGTTCCAAAAGTTGAAACAACAGATTTACCACTGTTTTAACTTTACATGTAATATAAACATGACATACAAAAACCCATAAGATATATATATAGGTGCACTGGTTGCTTTGGATAGCAAACAAAAAGGCTAGTAGGTGAGTACAGGGGTTACCAACTTTTTGTAACTTGAGGCAACACACACCACCACAACGGTGTCCAATACAGATCAGACCCTTTCTTCTGATTTAATTACTAAGAATTCTAAAAGTTAGACTGAAGAGAGAAAACTAGTTTAATCTTACAACTGCTCGTTTTCTGTCTCCCACTATACTGCCGTGCACGCTACTCACTACTGTATTCTCTTTTTTTCTGAATAGGCTTGCTTCTCTTGGTGTTCTCAGTCTGAGATAATGTGGTCATTTCACTTTTTGATAGCTAAACCTCCAACTTTTCCTTTAGAAAGAACCGTTTGTTCATAATAGATCTATATGATTAAAAAGTGAATTTTTTATGTTGACTTGTTCTAAATAAGTAAACATAACTAGTTAGATTTTTGCAATAACAATAAATGAGCCGCGTTTTTTGTGGTTTAAAAGAAACCCTGATGGCCAGTGTCCCCTTAGTAGTACCACCATGGCCCACAATTTGAAAAACAATGGGCTAGTAGACAATGTGACCACTGGTTTCGATGACTATCATTGTCAGTGTCTGTGGGTTTATCTATAATTAACTATCGAGCCACTCAAATTGTTTCTGTTTACATCTTGATGACTGAATAATGTAGAAATGTAGAAAAAATGGTGGAATTCCCCGCGACTGGGTCAGTCATGGGCTGAAGGTTAGGTATCTGGTCTTGTGACTAGAAGGTCGCTGTTTCGATCCTCTTGGCCAACAGCACATGACTGAAGTGCCCTTGAGCAAGGCACCTAACCCCCTGCTGCTCCCCGGGCGCTGTGGATATGGCTGCCCACTGCTCTGGGCAAGTGCGTTCACTGCCCCCTAGTGTGTATGTTCACCAGTATTAGTATATTTGGTTGTTTCACTGCAGGGGTGGGTTAAAGGAGGTGGAATTCCACTGTGTGCAAAACACAAGTGGTAAATAGTGGCTAATTCTAATTTAATTTAAAGTGAAATTATCTATTTGAGTGTATTACTGAGCATCCTGCATATTTCCAATGTCAGGTGACCTTTCTTGTTTGTTCTGAGATTTCTGCTCTGTTCTGCTGTTTTTGCTGATTGCTGGTTTTTCTGATATTTTTTGGGTGCTGTTCTGTTTACTGTGGGTTCTGCTCTCTGTATTCTGGGTTTGTTTCTTTTCTATGTCTGTTTGTTTCTGTATTTGACCATTTGTACTGGTCTCTCTTGTTTGTGAAGGACTCTCAAGAGTCTGCTGGCCTCTCAACGTGTCTTGTTGAGGCTGATTGCTCTCATTCTTTTCGCTGTCCGGTTTGGGTTGGTCTTCATTGTTGCCACAGCTGTTTGTGTCCCCCGTGTGGTCACTCTGTGACGCTGCATCCAGAAGCCATCTGTTGTGCAATGTTTGACTGGCTGTTAACCGTACAGCAGGATCAAGTTCTAACAGAGCCCTGATCAGAACTTTAGCTCCTATAATGGATACACACACACAAGCATTAAATCAAGCTGTGGCCACTTGCACACAAAAAACGTACATATATATTATATACACTAGTGTTGCTGTGATGCAAGGGTTAAGTCTATTACAAGTCTAAGTTTTGCTATATTTCTGTACTTTTTCCTAATATATGTATAAACACAAGGGGGGCTGGGGCACTTACTATCCAAGGGGGTCTTAGACTAAAAAAGTTAGTAAGGATTCAGAAAAACAGCCATGAAGTTTTAGAGAAGATGCATTTCAGTAGTAAAGGTAGGATATCCATTCAGGGTCGCACCTTCAGACACATGGTCCCAGTAAGGTGACAAGAAGTGGACCTCTCCCTTCTGTATGAGATGAAAGAGCTCCTCCTGATTGCGATCTGGACTGCGGAACGGAGGAAACCCACTCAGCAGAACAAACAATATAACTCCCATCGCCCAGTTATCCACCGCAACACCATATCCTACAGAAAAAAGACACACAGCTGTAGAATAGAAACAAACACTACCCACTTGACACAAATATAAAAGTAAACACTTCAGTCTGAGACTTAAAAACCACACCAACGTATTTGCATAAAAATAAATCTTTTTGCCTTGAATCATCTGAGAATTTCCTAAATTGCATACAAAATTTAGATTTGCATAACAGCCTCGCAAGGAGGTCAAAGCTGGAGGCTTTTCATTCAACTGCTGAATTTGGCTCTATTGCTGAGAACTGATAGTTCACACTGTGGGAATTCTCAAGAGCATGAGCTCACGGCTGGTAGCGTGCAACTAATATACTTTCAACATATTTACTGACGCTCTTGATGTACTCTCAGAATGTCTTTGTAGGTGATTATCTAACAGGGGAAATAAAGAAAACTCTGCTTTAACTTAAGTAAAGTAAGTCCTAGAAAACAAAACCCTTATCAGTTTAAAGCAAAACCAAATGCTTCACAATAATTGGAATCCCTGAATTTACTATGTTGTAACTTTTCTACCAAGATAAGAGCAATGGGCTCCTACAGAAAGGTTCTTAAACCACAGGGTTCACCTTGGTGCTCTTGAATATGCATAGATAGTGTTTTTACCTAAGACCTAAAACATTGGTGAAACATCAGTTAAACTGATTTCAAAGACATTTTTAAACATATCTTTGTTAAGAGTGCAAATAATTATGTTGACTGACGAATCCATGGCGTGCTTTTCTCATTTGTTGGATCACATAGTCAATGTGTGTGCTGAACTGTGGTTTGTATTTCTCATGGATGGCTATGATTAACTGTATATAACTTGTACAATATTTCAATATTCAAATCAAACAGGTAGTATTATATATCTTATTAAACTCAACTTTTGATGTACTGACTCACCTGTCTCAGCAAGTATCTCAGGAGCTACGTAAGTTGGCGTTCCACATACTGTGAACACTGGCTCTGTCACAACCATAGCCAATCCGAAATCTGCCAGTTTCAGATTGACACTTCCATTTCCATGACGCTGGACCTGGAGAAAGGTTGGGAAAGACAATAAACAGGTAACTTTGATGACTTCCAACTAGAATCTGCTGTAATCAGCTGGTCCTAAACCAGGCTTATTGTCTATGTATGTCTCACCAGAAGGTTTTCAGGCTTGATGTCTCTGTGTGCAATGCTCTTGTTGTGGATGTACTCCAGAGCCTGACTGATGTCTCGGATCATTCGGGCTGCACACGGCTCACTGAACCGCCCACTCCGGGCAATGGCATCAAACAGGTCACCGCCAGTGACCAACTCCATTAGCAAGTAGACGTGTTTGTCTGTGTGGTGTGAGCGCAGCAGTTGCACCAGGCGTGGGTGTGCCAAGCTGTGCAGCAGGGCGATCTCGTTCTGGATCATGTGACCACGACCCTGCAGCTTGGCCTTGTCCACCATCTTCATGGCAAAGGTTTGGGTGGAACCTCGCACACGGCATTCCCGCACCACTGCAAAGTTCCCGTCGCCCACCACACAGCCGATGTCATAGCAGCGTTCAATTTCTTCCAGTGAAACCTCAACACCATCAGGCGGAAGATTTTGCTGCCATTCTCGCTGCTCCACCATTCCTGCTTTAGGAACGTCCTGTTCAGCAGGTGTTTCTGTTTGGGAGTCAGGAATGGGGACCATGTTGGGGTTTTGAAGTGCGTTTCCATCATTGACTGGTTTCAGGCTGTCTGGTGGCGCATTAGTCTTTTGGTGTTGCTCTAGTGGGTTTTCTGTCTTGCTGTCCTGGGAGGGAGGGGCTTTACCTTGATTTTTAGGCCCCTCAGATTTAGCACACTGTCTGTTTCCTATTGGGGGAATAGGTGCACCAGCCCCTCTGCAGCTCCGACAGTAAACAGATTCTTTTTTCCTCTCAGTCCCTTTTTCATCTTTAGTCTGAGCTTTAAGGTTCCCTCTCCAGTGCTCCCACTCTCCTCTCTGCCTCTCTCGCCTACCCTTTTCCTTCTGCCTAACGTGCGCTCTGATTGGCTGCAAATTGTTGGCCGCTATTTGAGTAACCAGTGGTGCAAGGGCTACATTTAGAGAGCTGTTGACATGGGGGTCACCGTCATGGAAACCGCTATCAGCCTTGGCTGCTTTAGGCCTTAAGAGCCGCTCCCACAACCTCAGCAAGTGTTCCTGGAAGTCTGAACTCTCGGGATATAACTCCTCCAAGGCAGCCTGTACTTCTTCAAAGGATGGCCGATTATTCCCAAAGGCCAGGAAGGCATGGTCAAAGTGGAAGAAGTCCGAGAGGCTGCGGATCTCTCGGCCAGCTGGGCTGAAGAGGCGCCGGACACGGCCATTGCTCCAACTAGGAAATCCAAGCGCTTCTGATATGTCAGCTATGAGCAGCTCGAATGTCTGCACTGCACGCCGGTTTAATAGAATGGAGATCTTCCTCAAGCCGTGCTCTCCACATGGCCGAACCACTGTCACGATGCGTGGTCGTACTGGACTCGCCTCCGAATGCCGTCCATGGTAACCACTCGCCCTCTGCACTTCCTCCCACCCATATGAGCCGATCACAGCACTTTCCAAGGGCCTATAGGCTACAGGACATTTCGGGTTCTTGGAGCCAAAAGTATATGAAGGTTGAGCACGTCGAGGAGCAGCATTCGGGCATTTAGGAAGTTTAGTTCTCTGATCTGAAACACACAGGTAAATTTAGGCATACACATAGAACAAGTTCAGTGTTGAAATTATGGAATAGGTTGATCATAAATAAAATTTATATAATTTACATTTGCCCTTAATGGCTGGGTGACCATTCAAAACATGTCTGGAGTTCAAAGATTCTACTCTAAAACCAACAGACAAGTGTTCAGCTTTCTATTTGCCCTTTTATTGGCAACACAGCACACGAGCAAGACATTTTGAGGAACCGAGCAATCTGAGGCAAGTATATGTTGATAATACAGTTTGCTCATTGCTAACGGGTGAAGTGTAAGCTTCTATTACTTATATCGAATAATAGCCTTAAAGCTTCAGTGTAAAAGTATTTTCTGAAGTGTCGAGAGAAAACTGATATTACATTTTTATATTAACATCTGTAGTTTTAAATTAACACCTTTGTTGTTCACTTAAATGAAAAGTAACCTTACCTAAAACCTACGGTGGTCATCAGGTTTTTTGCCTTTTTATTCTTCTTGCTTTCACTTCCTCCTCCTTCAATTATGTTATGCATTTTATTTAGTAATAAGTACAATCCTTCATTTGAGACATTTTTGATTTGCAAACTTCTCACAACACAAAATGATTGTCCAGCTTTGAAGTTTTAGCCATTTATTCTACCCATCGAGCAGTCCTGCCTAACATGCTCACATCACATTCTTTTTCAAACATTTTATGGTGGTTTTAATGTTAATTTAGAACAGATTAAGATTACTTCATTACTACATCCTCCCCAAATTTAGGCTCTCAGAACACATAATTATTATTTTAATGCTGGTAGCATTTTCCAATAAGAACATTTGCCAGCGTTTTGTTTGTATTTTCTGTGCTACCTTGGAAAATGTGCTGCGATTACATTCTGACCTATGAGGTGTTATAATAATAAATACTGCACGATTTCAAAAAAAAGCTGGCGAACAGTTTAAATGCAGATAGCATTTCTGATGAGGAGATTAAAGCTATAAATTTTATGCACGAAGCCACAGATGAATATGTGCTACGTTAGGATATTTCAACAAGGCCTCCTCTGCTTCCTACTACATCTTCCAACTGGTGCTAGCTACAGCCACTAAGTTCAAGCTTCCACTTCAACATAAAAACATGAAAGTCACTCTCTACAGCCAGTGCGTGGTTCCTTTGTAAATATGAAGAGCTCATTCTCAGCTAATAAAAACACAAAGAATTGTAGTTACAGGTCAATAAACACTAATGAAAACAGTTTTGTATACTGTGTTTTATTACTGCTAACCGATCCCTCTAAATCTTACACACTGCTTCTTTAAGCCAAGTTAAAAGCTTGGCCTTTTGCAGACATTGCTTTGAAGACCACCATGAGTTCATTTGGTTCTTTTGAACAGTTTATTACATACATATTTCTAAGTCTGTGCCTCTTTGAGTGGGACAGGTCACAGTGTTGTGCTAACTTTGTTGGACCTGCGTGCCTTGCTCACCTGGAAAATGATGCAGGTGATGTTTTCATGTACTGAAAAAAAGGTTTTGTCTCAGCATTGTACTCAAGGAAAAAAAACACCCTGGGGAATGAAGGAGGAAGTGCACAGCTTTAATAATTCAGTGCAGGTGCATGACGAGAAGCTACTCTGAGCCCATATATTCTCAGATAGCGCCTCACACTCCAGGGGAACGGAAAAGGATCAAATCTGATCGTGTCGGATCTGCTTACACAAGACGCAGCAGCATAACACAGCTTTCTTCCATGTGTGTGTTTACTCAGTGTGTGTGATAAACCACTGTAGTATGTCAATTAAATATATATATATATATATATATATATATATATATATATATATATATATATATATATATATATATATATATATATATATATATACAAGACATCTTATTGACCTTAGCCTTTCCGTCCAACAGAAAAATGTAAAAAAAAAAATATATATATATATATATATAAAAAAAAAAAAATATATATATATATATATATATATATATATATATATATATATATATATCATTTATTTATTTTTTTTTTTTTTTTAATGTTACATTTTTATGTTAACACCAGTATTAAAAATAGACACTTCCATCCCCAACTATGCAAAAACTGTATGTCATAGAGAGCTGGACGGAAAGGCTAAGGTCAATAAGATGTCTTGTCCCAGCAAAGCCCAAAGCATTCAGCATTTAGTACATTGTGTGGTTTTAACGCGAGGCTACCATGCAGGACATCCCAGCTCCCTTACTTCTTATGCCTGTAAACTAAACTCTAGGCAGCCAATGACAGTGAAGCAGATCAGAGCAAACCTGTCAGTTCTTATCTTCTTTAGTTTCTTAAAATAAACCTTTAAAGGACTCTGTTCTGCCACACAATGAAGACAAAAGCAAACAAAACTACTGCAATCTGCCCAAATATTTGACCTTGGTGGGTTTAATGAACAGCCTGATCTGGGTGCTGAGATGAAATCGTGTTCCTCTCTGTGTGAGCGTTACCTGCAACTTTCCACGAGTGTCCTGCAGGCTGAGGCTCCAGGCGCTGCTTCCACAGAGGGGTCATGCTCTTCTGCAGCTCCTCGGCCGCACGCACTGAGGGCCATGAGGTAACGAGACACTCCGTTTAAGGAAGAACCAAACTTTGGCCAAACTTCTCCTTTCAAACTTCCTATCGGACAATGTCTTACGCAACGAGCTCCCGAAGCCACGTTACTCATCAGGTGTCACGGCAATATCGCATCTTTTGGACGGCGGGACGAGCTCGCGCTACCGGATACCGCACATCCTGCTGCACGAGCGTCTCCACGGTAACCGTCCACCTCTTTAAATGCAGAGCACTAAAGCGCTGGCTCACGCGCGCGCGTGTGCGCTCGTGCACAGGCGCACACGCAATGGAACACGCACTCATGGCAGGCTGGTCCTAGCGTGTCCACAGGATGGACACAGACGGAGCTGAGAAAGTTTGTGAAGCCTTTACTAATTTCTATATTTCTGCATATATTTAACATACACATATTCACACAAGTACTAGAAACAGATAAAGATTATTAAATTACACTCAAACTGTATTTATTGAGTAAAATGATCCAATATATGGCACATCTCATCGCCGTCCAAAGAAAACCATGTATCTGTATGTGTTTTTTTATGCTCTTATATTGTTTGAAAATTTCATGATGATTGGACCAATAGAAAAGCACCAAAATTTCCATTAACTCACCTGGAAAGAAAATATTGTTTTTGTTGTCTCCTCTAAAATTACTATTTTGGAGAGACCTGTTTTTCTTTGGACAGCAGTGATCTGTACATGATGGAAGTATGTGAACCTCTAGGATTAGTAGATAATTTAAAGATGAGTCAGTCAGGGAGATTAACAGTCAGGTGTCAGATCTTCATAACACAGTTATTGTTGTTGATCCTCATCTGGCTGGAAAGGATCTCAGTACCGTCACTAAAGAGTTTGAACTCCACCATCCTCACTTAGACAGACTGTACAAATGTAGGAAAATCAAGACCCTCCCCAGGAGATTGCCCACCCACAAAGATCACTCTAAGGGCAAGACATGCGGTCGTCCGCCAGATTACAAAGGAACCGAGGACAACGTGTAAGAAACTAAAGGTCTCTCTCACAGTGACTAATGTTAATGTTGATGAGTTCAGCATCAGGAAAACTGAATAACAGTGGTGTGCATGGCAGGGTTGTGAAGAGAACACCACTGCTCACCAAAAAAGAACATTGTGGTCCATCAGACAAGCCAGAAGGCAATTGGAAAAATGTTTTGGAAGCATGTGTGTCTGGAGAAAGCAAGACACTGCATTCTGGCATAAGAATCATACGAATCTCATCTGTAAAACATGGTGACAATATCTATCTACCCATATATATATAAGATACTTTTAAAAGGGCAGTGTCTTGAGGGCCTCAGTGTTCCCAAAAATGTGGCTGCCTTTTTTTATTATTCCAAAAATGAGCAGGACCAAAACAAAAGATTTTGCTTGTTGACTAAATTGCCATCAGTTCCAAAGGGTGCTTGTGTGAGGTCATGCTCACCATCTATCTATCTATCTATCTATCTATCTATCTATCTATCTATCTATCTATCTATCTATCTATCTATCTATCTATCTATCATTGATCATTTGATATTAATTGTGTATTTCTGTTTAGTGTGTTGGACAGTGTTAGACAGATAGATAGATCTCATAACTCTTTTAAAATTAAACTGCTTGTTTGTAGTATTGCTGCTGCATCTGATGAGATGAGATAAGAACAACTCTGCTAAATGTGAAATGGTGCTGTCATCCATGTTAATCTCTTTTCTTCCTTTTCTTTCTGCTCCTTTATCATTTGCAGATCCACCATCTTTTCCTTCAGTGATTATTTCACCAAAAATAACAATGAGCCTTACTGACCAGCCATTTATAAAAATCATTTACATAGTTTTTATAAAGATTCTGACAAGAATGCTTATTAAAAATTAAATCTATGCACACTTAACAGCACAAACGACATGAATTTTTCTCAGGAACAAGTTTAATGAAAAAACGTAATACGACAACAGTGAATGAGGCCCAGTACTCTTGTTTGACAGAGGCTGCTTAACCCACATCTGCCTACAGCCCAGCTTGTAGACCACAGTGCATTGATTGGTGTTTTGATTCAAATCATGAAAAATCACACTATTATTGAAAGATTCATGTGTCGGGCAGAAAAAGACACTAAATAGTGTATTCAAGAACTGAATTCGATCCTCAACAGTCTCAAGTCAACTACAATAAGCTCTGTCATCTAAGGACTAAACACTAACCTGTCATTTTAGCACAAGTCAAGTAACAGTAGAAACATATTTCTATAATATTAATTTGTTTTTCATGTTCACATAAACTGCCACTGTTCAAAGTAGAATTCAGGCTGCTGTGATTATAAACATTTAGCAACGCACCGGAAGAATTTTAGATTCTTTTGAGCGAATATGGTCAGTTTGGGGTCTTCAGAATCTGCTCTCTTGGGTGTTTGCATTTTAGCACCACAGACCGCAGCCACAGATGTGCAGCTGTACTGAAAGCAATGCAGAGCTGAAATGCTTTCCATCTGCTTTTCCCATTTGTTTCCTCTCTCCAACTGCTTCACGCAAAACATCCCAACACTTTTCATTCTGTCTGTTGGTCTCTCTGTCTCTCTCTGCATGGGTGCATTTCCATGGTTACTGCCAACAAAAGGCCTGCCCCTTTGTGTCTGCCTTTATTCTGCTGTGAACTGGGCATTATCTCACCCACCTCTAACTGTGTGTGCGTGTGTGTTTTGGTGGTGTGTATTTGCATTTGTATGTTTGCAGCAGCCTTTGCACCTTGTGTCACCTCCAGAGGGCGCTGCATACATGTGGCGCAGAGGACAAATCTGAGGACCCTGTGTGCCACTGCACACATGCACAAGCATAGGCATGTTCATTCATACACAACCGCACCAGGACTTTCCCTTCAAAAGCCTTTTGGACGACTATGACAGCTGGTAGTGACTGGAAAGTGGTGTGAGGTCTGTTGGTTACGGTAGTAATCCTTTAATATTCACACAGTAATACTCCTAAACACTGCTACTACCACTTCAGCGGTAATGCTAAGAGGCATGCTGAAAGAGTCTACAGGCTGTCTTCCAGAAATGAGTTTCACCTCTCACCTCTTTTCCTTGAGGTCACGTTCTCACACACACACTCTGTCCTTGTTCAGCACCTGTTTGTGTCAAATGTCAAACACATGGCGTCAGTATTTAGTCACACATTTGTGTTAGATTAGATATACTGATCGGTTAGACAGTAAAGGCATGTGCATGGAGGTCAGATCAATTCTGAGTGGTCGATATTGTTAAATGAGGCACAAATCTGATATATTCTGCAATGACCCCATCTAATGCAATGTCCCCATTTGTGCGGCATATGTAATTTATGTGTACTCTGTAATGTCTTGGCAGCAGTGAACTGAGTTAACAGGAGAAGACACATGGAGGTCTGTGAATGAGCCAGCACTGGTAGTAGCAGTCTTGTTAAATATCACACACATATACCGACAATTTACTCAGCAGTGTGAACATGAAGGTATTTCATTTCATACAAACAGAAAAATGGCATTTCATCTACAGACCATAACATCAAATTACTGCTAAAGTGAAAACTGCAGTCATCATTAATCACATATTACTGACATATTACTGATTACTGCATCAGCAGTTCATATCTGTGCTATGTTTAGTAGATGTGATTGGCATCAGTTATTTTCAGTCAGCAATAGTTGTTTGTAGGTCATATCACAATGCTTAAAAT
Organism: Megaleporinus macrocephalus; assembly: GCA_021613375.1. Lineage (NCBI taxonomy): Eukaryota > Metazoa > Chordata > Actinopteri > Characiformes > Anostomidae > Megaleporinus > Megaleporinus macrocephalus. Next base: position 14,404,228 of record CM038703.1, read on the forward strand.
TTCAAAACCATCACATCCAACTTGCTGGGTTTTCAGGGTGCAAACTACCATACCTCCAACGATGGCTGTTAATACAACTCATTTACTCTATTAAAGGCTACAAAGCTAACACAAAAAAGACACTACCTCTACAAAAATCTGATATAAGGTGTGTGTGTGTGTGCTGAAAGATTGATCACAGTCTGTAACTGTGAAATAGACAATGAATTCAGATATAAGGAGGTGTACCTAATAAAGTGGCCAGTCTCTGCATATCTCACATAAATGTCCATATGTGACAAATATTGAATGTAATTGGATAGAGGGAAAATCCACATCTGTTAATATCTGTCAAATATTTGACAGTGTGTGTGTGTGTGTGCTTTAATATTGGACAATACCTATATGCATAATATGTGCATCATAGGTTAATGCCTGTTAACTGGTAGACTACATCTCAGTACATTACTTATTATTAGGGAAATAATTTTATTATTTATTTTACTAATTAACCTTGCTTAAATATGCATGTTTTAGCTATTAAACACATTTTCGCTTTGTTCAGTATTCATTACAACAACAAAAATACAAAAGAAGATGCCGAAAAACATATATTTTATGACATAAAGCTAGCAAATATGAGTAATTCATATATGAATAAAGTTTTCTATTATATATTCTTCAATATATTTGCCACACATATATGTGTGGCATATATTAAAATCAGCCAATTTCAGCATTGCACTGACTGGACAATTTATTAAGTACAGCTACGTTGCATTTGCTCTCGTTGTCCATTTTATGATGTCCACCTAACATATAAGAGCACTTTGTAGTTCTACAATTACAGATTGTAGTCCATCTGATTATTTGTATACTTTGTTAATCGCCCTTTCACTCTTTAGTATTTACAACACCTCTGTGTCACTGCTGGACTGAGACTAGTCCACCAACCTATCATCTATTACATCAACAAGGTGGACCAGTAAGGTAGGAGTATCTAATAGAGTAGATAGTACGTGGAAGCAGTGGTTAGAAACATTCGTACCAGCTAGTACCAGCACAGCACACACTAACACACCACCGGCACACCAAACAATACCTGCTCTGTTGTCATCCTGTGGGGGTCCTGACCACTGACGACCAGCGTGAGGGGGTCTTATAATGTATGCAGTGAAACAGATGGGCCACAATCTGTAATTGTACAAGTACAAGTGCATGTAGATTGTAAAGTGAAACTGATCAAATAGATAATGAATGCAGATATAAGGCGGTGTCCCTAATAAAGTGGCCAGTTGATGCATATATCAGATATATGTCCATGTGTGACAAATATTGGATATAAGGAAAATCCACATATGCTAACCTGTCAAAATAGTTGAAAAGCATATATTGCCATATAGCTGACTTCTGAATGGACACAGCTCCAAATCTGGCCTATAATGAGTCAGTATAGTAAATAACTGAAATGCAGAGGAACATGATGTACTCCATGTGCATGTGGGTGTACAATTGTGCAAGTGTTTTCTAAGAATTTGCTTTTCCCCCTGGAAAATTCTAAGTATGAAGTATAAGGCGTGACTGTCTTATACATGCCTATAGAATCCCACTGGTTTGGAATTTGTCTACACAGTTTGTTCAGGCCTGTTCCATTGTGCCTGGCCTTAATCTGCCCTGAACTGGGACGTCTCTCTAGTCACATATCTTATAGTATTAATGACAAAACCTATTCAAATTATGTCATTCTCTCTTTTACACACTAAACAGAACGAGGTATCTTAGAGCAGCGAAGCACAAAAACGCTGTATAGATGTGAAATTTCAGGAATTCGTTTTAACACCATGGTCTTAAATCATCTCTAAAATAGTTGACACATCTTGGTGAGTATGGTGGGCTGGACTGAAGCAGACTGAAGTAGACTGTTATGTCTTAAGGGTGCCATAGAATGCATTTATTCAGCGTTTTAAATTGTTCTCAGATGTCCACATAGAATGTGACTCTGGTCGGAGCAGATTTGCTGGTTTACAGTGAGGCACTGCAGTGATCAGAAAGAAGCAATATGTTGAAATAGACACAAACTGAAAAAATGAATTGAACCTTCATGTAAAGCTGGATTATCACACTATTTATTAGCTTACTAGCTATACTAGCTACATGCTTTCGATCAACATCAACACAAAGTTAAAGTTCTCACTATAAAAAAAAAGATTCTGCTTAAGTTGATCTGCTTCAATCAGCAAACAGTGATGAAATCACACAGCATGGCTGCTACTTACAGGTTACTGTTGGGGTTGTGATGCTAATAAAGGTGGAAGGAACTGCTCCTCTCTTCAGTCTCTTCAGTGTTAACGCTGAGCAAAGCTGCTCAATATTGTCCAAGGTTTGAGAAACTGCCTGGAGTAAAATGAAAAACCCAACTTTAAAGTTAGCTAAGATTTTCTTAAAGATGTGGAAGTTGACTTATTTTATGAATGTTTTGTTTCTTTAGTGGTGCTGCAGTGCAACTACAATGCCTTCACAACCTGACACGGCAGGTTTCTCCACGTAGTCCACCATTTACTGTTGCTCTGTCATACGTAGATTTTGGGGACATTCAATTCAATTCAGGTTTATTTGTGTAGCGCTTTTTACAATAGTGTTGTCACAAAGCAGCTTTACAGAAGTATAGCCCCCTGTGAGCAAGCCAGAGGGGACAGTGGCAAGGAAAAACTCCCTCAGAGTGGAGGAAGAAACCAAGACTCACCATCCTACTCTGGTCAAACAGTATTTACAGTTTAATAAGCTAGTGCTGGCAAACGTCGCAGTGCAATAAGGAGCACTAAATCTCTGGTGAGAATGTAAAAGCAATCAAAACCAGGCGAGAGAAGCTCGTACTAAAACGTCAAAGTCAGACTCTGTTTCACAGAACGGCCACCAATGTTGTGGGTCCTGGAACTTACAAGGAAAAAAGTTTCTGCTGCCTTAATAATGGTGTTACCACCTCCTTAATGCCGAACATGAATACTAATGAGTCAGGACTGTTACATAACAGTCTAGGAATTTAGAATCAGCCTGTTTTACTGTCCTCTTTTGTAAATGCAGGATTTGTATTTGAAGGAGGAGATAACAGTGTCTGAGGTTCACAGTATGTCAGTTCTATCTACTAAACTCTCCTTATTTAACTCCCAACTTAAATATAGTTTTCCATTCTATGATATATTCTATGAATATTACCTGTTTGGGGGTTATAAAACCTCGTAATACTGTTCTAGATGTGGAGGCCTGGTTATATTTGTTGAGTTTTTGGTGTGCTGAGGTTGCAGATGTTCATTTGCACATGTCTTACAGCAGACTCGTGATAGAAACCACTGGTAATTCCTTCGGCCCGACCCTGGTGACCACAGCAGGAAGCTGTTGACCAAGAGGAACAATCTGGAGCAAATGTTTGCAAATAGCTGCGAATGGCACAACAACTGCTTTTTGATAACACTTTCCACTATAAATAAGACAGAATCTCACACTCAGACCTGAGACTCTGTGATGACAACAACAAAGCATTTTACATGCACACTATTTCACAAAGAAAGGTTAACAGAGAGACAAAGAGAGAGAGAGAAAGAGAGAGAGAGACAGAGGGAATAAAAGGACAATAGCTCTCGTCACTTTCGGGTCAGCTGCTTGTTCTGTAAATTCATCCTCGTGCTCTGGAGAAGGAGGAGGAGCTGACTTTGTTAGGAGGTGTAATATTACCTTTTGTGCGTATCCTTTATGTATGTAACACGGGCTGTGTGGACAGCAGCTACTCCACACTGTACTGAGCAGCAGAGCACAGGCTGAAAATACTGAGGGTGGGAAACAAGAGTTACCCTGACCTGAGGTCGTAAAGACAGAGGGAGGGGGGGGGGGTGGGGGTGGAGGGCAGACCAAGTTGTGCATGGAGCAGATGGAAAAGAGATTTTGCATGACACTGTTTGACATTAACACTAAATCAATCACTCTCCTCCTCCTACACATTCCTCTTCTGCAGCCTTAAAACTTTTTATCTGTACGCCATTTCACTGCAGGCCTCTCCGAACAATCCTTCTCTCTTTCTCTATCTATCTTTCTCTCTCTCTCTCTCTCTCTGTCTCTCACTCCCTCTTTCCATCACAGCCACTGTTAATACAGCTGTTGTTGTCCTCCTTCCTCTCCTCTCTTCCGTTTAGCTACCATCCACCATCCCCCATTCATTTTGCTTTCTTTCTTTTTCCCTCGCGCCCATTTGTCCTCCTTATCCATCACACCATTTCTTTCTTTCTTTCCTATTCCTTTTATCCTCCTCCTTTGTCACACCATTTCTTTCATCTTTCTTTCTTACCCTTTTGTCCTCCCTGCACTATCACATAATTTCTTTGCTTCTTTCTTTCTCCCTCTTCTTCCTATTTGTCCTCCCTCCCATCACACCAATCCTTCCTTCTTTTCTTTCTTTCCTTCTCTCCCTTTTGTCTGCTACTTTATCACATTTTTTTCTTTCTTATTTATTTCCTTTTCTCTTTTTCTCTGTTTTGTTGTCCCTCCTCACCACATAATTTCTTCCTTTCTCTCTCCTTTTTGTCCTCACTACTACTCCATCACACCCCTTTTTTCTTTTTTTCTTTCTTTCTTTCTATCTTTCTTTCCCTTTTGTCCTCCCTGCACCATCACATAATTTCTTTGCTTCTCCATCTTCTTTCTATTTGTCCTCCCTCCAATCATATCAATCCTTCCTTCTTTTTTCTTTCTCTCTCTTTTGTCCGCTACTTCATCAATTTTTTTTCTTTCTTATTTCTTTCCTTTTCTCTCTTTCTTTGGTTTTGTTGTCCCTCCTCACCACATAATTTCTTTCTTTCTTTCTTTCTTTCTTTCTTTCTTTCTTTCTTTCTTTCTTTCTTTCTTTCCCTATCTCTCTTTCTTTCCCTTTTGTCCTCCCTTCACCATCACATAATTTCTTTGCTTCTCCCTCTTCTTTCTATTTGTCCTCCCTCCAATCATATCAATCCTTCCTTCTTTTTTCTTTCTCTCTCTTTTGTCCGCTACTTCATCTATTTTTTTTCTTTCTTATTTCTTTCCTTTTCTCTCTTTCTTTGGTTTTGTTGTCCCTCCTCGCCACATAATTTCTTTCTTTCTTTCTTTCTTTCTTTCTTTCTTTCTCTCTCTCTCTCTCTCTCTCTCTCTCTCTCTCTCTCTCTCGTCCGCCCTCCCCCCGCCCGCCCTCTTCTCGGGCCGTGAGTTGACGTCACGAACAGCCGGTATAAATCGGCCAGTAAGATTACAGCAGCTCGCGCCCCTTCTCTCCTTCTCGCTTTCCCATCGTTCACTCGTTCATTCTCCCACTCGCCGTCCTCTCTGTTCACCTGCGTTCCCTCCTTTGCGCACGACCATGGCAGACGCTTTCGTTGGCACGTGGAACCTGAAGGAGAGCAAGAATTTCGACGATTATATGAAAGCCCTCGGTGAGTATGCGTGGGGGTGAGAGCGCGAGCAGGTGCTCGAGGGCGCGTGCTGCTGCTAAAAACGCGAGATCGGCTTCGTGCGCGCTCAGCACATGTGCATGATTTAGTTGTGCTGGTAGAATGGAAGACGGCCTGTTAGGCTGCGTGGACTAATTTGCGGTCAGAATTGATGTGCAGATGGACGCGCAGGCGCGTGTGCTGCAGGGTGGATCCCTTGTACATGCTTATTGCTGTGTACATGAATGCACCACGTGTGCGCGCGGAGAACCCAAAACGGGGCATCTTCAAAAGACGCAGAGAGTAATTTACACCGTGCTTCTCCTGCATTTCTCAGTTTTCGCTTTTCGAGTGTAGCGCGAGAGCTCAGTTGCGCCCTGTTGTTGCGGATGTTTCAAATCGGCCTGTATTGACTTGACTAGTGTTCTAGGCTTGACACGTCTAAGCCCGCAGCTCCGCCTATGCTGATCGCTCACACGATCCTATGCACACAATGGAGGTTTGTTGAGTTGATCTAGTGTCTAAGGTCACAGCCTTGAGAGAAAGAGAGGGACAGATGAGGGGGATGGGTTTGTGTGTGTGTGAGAGAGAGGGAGAGGGAGAGAAGGGTGGGAATGACTGGAGAGTGGGTAATTGGGTGCTTGGGGCGTGTCTGAGGAGTGGCCGTCACCCCTGTCCACACTGACCCACTGTATTTGCAGAACAAATCAATATTAGCACATGGTCCTCTCTGCCTATGCAAGTCTGGCAGTGTTGATTTGACCGGTTTGACCGTTCCAGAGTTTGGTCATCTGCTTGGACACGTTCACCCATGATTAACCCGTGAAATGTTAGTGGGGGGTGGTGTGAGGGAGTGCAGCTGTATTAGCCCTGGGCTCTGTCTGTGTGGCTGTATTAAGCACACTGAGAGAAGTATTTCCTGCAAGAGTGGCGCATGTGATCTTTTCAGCAGACAGAGGTGTTTATTTTGTACCTCCTTATTGTGGAAACACTGCTTAACCACTGTTATTATCCAAACATCACATGTGTACTTTGTTGGTGTTTAGAAAATCACGGCCGAAGCATTGTGGCATTGACGTTTCTGTTTCTGTAACTGTTCGTGTGCGTTAGGTGTGGGCTTCGCCACGCGTCAGGTTGGCAGCATGACCAAACCCACCACCGTCATTTCCTTGGAAGGGGACGTCATCACGCTAAAGACAGTCAGCACCTTCAAGAACACAGAGATCAACTTCAAATTGGGAGAAGAGTTTGACGAGACCACCGCAGATGACCGTAAAGTCAAGGTACTGTAGCAGCACCGTAAGGTTTTTCGTGAAAATGTCTGTGATTCGCCAAAGACCTTCAGCATGTTACTTCCAGCCACAGAGCTGGTGAGATTGGGTGTGTTGACATCATAACAAAAAGATTTAACGAATTTGAAACCTGCTATGGGTTGGAAAACATGTTTTGCTCATTGAGGGTTTTTTTTTTTTTGTTTGTTTTTTTTGCCACTCCCTGTGTTTTAGTCGTTGGTGACCATTGACGGAGGCAAGATGGTACATGTTCAGAAATGGGAGGGCAAAGAGACAACACTGGTCCGAGAAGTCAACGGCAACAGCCTCACACTGGTCAGTATTATCCGCAAGCCTGAGTTTTTGTGCGTGTCAGCTGCCGATAAACCTCACTGACGGGAGGCTGCCTGTCTTAATTGCTGACTCTGATGGACGAGGGGTGTGCGCAGGCATGTTTTGTTTGCTGATTCATCTTACTCTTGTGTTTGACAGACGCTAACTCTCGGTGACGTCGTCTGTACGCGATCCTACCAGAAAGCAGAGTGAAGTGAAAGCTGTCCTGCAACCCTGCCCTTGGTCCTGCGAATGCCTTCTCTTTGGTCAAGTACATTTTCCAACGGTTGTTAATAGTTCTGGTCCCTTTTCTTTGTTACATGTCCAAAAAGGGAATAAAACTACCTTTTACACCCCAAAACAATGTGTTGTCATGGTTTCCTTCATCCTTTCTGATGTGATGTGCCCTGAGCACAATTTGTGCTCGGGCTGAGATTCCTCACCTTAAGCCACTGTACCGGAGCTGCTGCATCACTGTGCCAGAGCCATCACAAGTCCATCACGCAGACTATTTATATCAGTCAGTATTTCCATCACAAGCTCCAAGGCAGGGGAGCTGCGTTAGTGTGCTATGGCGCTGCATATTTGTTTGGAACGGTTCTGTGCGTCTTCCAATTTAAGCATGTTCCTGTTAGTGTGTTCTAATTTGAGTTGATGACTGTCTTGTCTGCGCTACCAGCTGAGGAGAGGTCATGCAGGACCACACTGCTTGACTTTTCACCTCAATAACCCAAACCTTAATGAAGCCAATGAATATTATATTTATTTTTTTGTTCTTTTCATAAATAAAAAACTGATGCATATCCTCACTGGGTTCAAAACTTATTCTTTAATCTTGAACACAAACATGCAAAGAATGTACACAAATAAAAAAAGGTCTCCTGCTGAAGAGTGCATTCATTTGTGTGATTTGTGTTTATGCTTCTTGTGCTTTTTCTTCTTTTCGGAATGTGCATGGGAGTGCCTTGCTCTTTTGGTGTCATCGCTGCTGTCAGAAGACGAGTGTTCTCTTTTCCGCTCTTTCTTCTTCTTCTCTTTCTTGGCTTTCTTTTCCTATGAGCCAAGAGAGAAGTAACCACAATGCAAGGAATTAAAGAACTGAAAATGATAGTTGCCACAGGCTAATGGAGAGCCAGATAGGTAACAAGGCATAGAGGGAAAAACCTGATAAATGAGAGCGGGGTTATGCAACTGGTCGCCTGCTGAGTTTCTTCTAATGGTATAAATATAATAGCTGCCAAAAGGAGGGGTCTGAGGGGTGTCTTACAACCTTCTTTCGCTTCTGAGGCTCTGATTGGGTGGTCTCGCGGGCTGGTTCCTCCTCCTCCTCCTCCTCTGGCACCAAACTGTACTGCAGCCCAGGCTGTGAGAAACAGTCCTTCGCAAAGTGACCTGAGAGCAAACACATGCATGGACGCTTGGACCTTGAGCCTTTGACTTACTTTGATAGTCCCACACAGCTGTCATGACAATTGCTTAGCCCCAAGCCAAAACCTGACCACTGAAGAGATACAAAACCTAAACTGTTATAGCACATGTCCTGGGAGTTAATGTAATTTATTTATTTTTGGATAATGTAGTTACCTAGAGTTGTTTTAAACTATGATTTTAAAGTGAAATGAAAAAAAAAATAGAACTGTATTAAAAAATGCATTGCTTACAGTGGATTTCTGTCAATGTGGTAATAATACTGCAATACATTTAACAGTCAGCATGTCCATGTTACCTCGTTAAAACAGTGACTAATAATTAAGATGTTTCTAACTGAAGTGCTAAAATTGGCCGTGCTGTACACAGTATTTGTGTTTACACGTTCAGTTCACTTCAATAATGCTGCCAGTTAATAGACTCACTGCTACTGTGTTGGTGGCTGTGTTGGTTTTTATAAGGTTTGTGGTTTTACTGATAACAGAGTAAAGTATAAACCGAAAAGGTCTTGCAGGGGTTGTGGTTAGGTTTTGATGAACGGGAAGATTTGTAGTTTCATGGTGTGGTTATAAAAAAAGTTGTTAGTATTAATAATTATTTTTATAGTCTTACCTCTGCACCCACACTTCTTACAGGTTGTGTTGAGCACAGCCTCCAGCGTGATTCTCTGACTTGTGTTGTCCTGGAAGCGCCTTCGCCTGCGCGCGTCTTGTCTGTATGTTCACAGTCAGACATACAGAGACCATGTTAGCAAATAGATGCATAGGATGACTCACATACACATACCATAATGTATGAATGGACCTTCATACACGTTACAATGAAGACTACTTACTCTGCCATCACATTGTTGGGATCCAGGTCCCGCCCTGTTCCTTGATTGACAGCTTTCATGGAGAATGATAGTTTGACTTTATCATCATTAATCTGGCACAAAACACAAACAGAGCCAAAATTACAACACTGTTTAAATAATAATAATTAATATGTAGAAACTTCACATTCTTAATTATTTCTTTACAATTGCTGGTTGTATTTTCTGTGATTGAACTCAGGTGTACCTCTTTGCCAATGACTTTAATCCAAACTTTCTCACCAACATCAACAATCTCTGCAGGGTTATCTACTCGAGAGGCGGACATCTCACTCTTGTGAACCAAACCTGCGAGAAGCAAAAAGTTTACTGTTTTAAAATTACACATTTACAAATATGTAGTCCAATGGCATAATGCTCTTGCAGGATCTTGAAGCAACAGACTGGGTCTTAGTTTACAGGATCACAGAAACCACTGGACAAACAAAGCAGTGTGCACAAGAATTATACATAATACAACATTGCAACACAATACACTAAATTATAGCACAATAAATACACAGAGGGAAACTAGGGCTCAAACCAACACTACTGCCAGACACTGGAAGTACATGTGAGCAGTGCAAAACAATGTAGGTGTACTAACTGTGCAAATGATATAGTCTATAAGTGGTTCTCAACCCAGTTCTTAGGACACCCCAGACATATTTGCTCTGACCCAATTCACAGCACATAGTAATGACAAAAGTAACCCTTTAGTAACCCTTATTAGTTGAAACATCACATGTACCACCAAAAAGATCTTCTAGCATCACTTGGTGATACATGTGGATAATCCAAAAATAAACTGGCTAGTGCGAGTTTGACCAGAATGTTAATTAGATGGGGGGTGGACTGTTTGGGACAATTGGTTGGTGAGAAAAGTGACGGCTTGGGTAGACTGACCCATATGTGGTGTTACGAAGGTTTGTAGACATCTGCTCATCCAATATTGTTTTAGCACCCATTGTTACAGTTAACAGCTTCTGCTTCTTCTGAGAATGTTTTACAACCACTGCAACTCCATTAGGTCCATTGCTGCAATTCTGTGGAGCATTATATCCCTCTAGCCAACACTTCACGGGGCATAGGGACCTTGTGTGGCTCACTGTAATGGCAATGCTCTCTTACACAGATTTTACAAGCTGTTTGCTCAACTGCATGTCTATGTCATCGATGGAGACTACTTAAATTAGTCGGATTCACTCATTAAAAGGGTTTGGACATGCTTACACTACACGGGGCAAGAGGAAAAAAAGGATCTGTGTAGGGGCTGGGAGGAGCAGATGCATTACATGGTAAAATCTTATAATCACTCAGGACTGGCCAAACTGTACAGTAACTCTCCTGCAGTGCACAACTGTGTGTGCGTTTAATGACCAAAGAGCACCCTCATGAGCATGCAGCCTTCAGTAAAGAAAATTCCTTGATTCACAGCAAAGGACCAATCAACAGGGTGCCCAAACACGGTGTAGAGGAAGATATTCAGATATAAGTAATTATGCATTTGTTTATTAATTGTATATGTTATTGCATTATGCTTATTGCTGGAATTGTGCCATACAGATAAGTAAATTAAAGTAAATAAAAATGCCACACAAGTCCATTGAGGTATCTTGCCCTATAGGTCTGCATGTTGCTCATGTATCCAAAACGTGGACCGCAGGGTACAGGGCTCCTTTTAGGACCAGGCTAATGATGTGTATGCTCACCTTGTTTCCTGTATCCTGGAATTTTGACAAAGGCTCCATAATCTGTTACAGAAGCCACCTGCAAAGGAGAGAGAAAAAGAGAGACGGTGTGTGTGTAAAGGAATGAAAAGGGAATGTGCATTGGAACAGAATCTCTCTGTTCAATGGATGATGGGTCTGACCTCTCCTTGTAGGATGCTGTACAGCTCTGGTAGTCCATCCAGGCCGGCTGGCTCTCTACGATCGTCTGCCATCAACCCTTAATGTACATAAAGTCAATTGTAGTCAACTTTGTCATTTCTTCTGACCACTGATAGAATGTCATTTTTCCAAGACATGATGTTGCATTTAAAAAAGAAGAGTGGCAGAAAACTTTGCAAAATACAACAAAAACAGACAATAAATTATACAATCATTTTTTACAAAAACACATTATATATGCAATAGTAATACAACCATGAGAAACAGGACAACAGAGACTCTAAAACAGTGTTAGGGAAAGAAATAGGCCAGCTGTTAATCCACAACTGCAATGACTGTTGTGCATGTATTATAAGTGTATTGGCCATTAGTAATAGTCCATAGCATAGAAACAAGCATATTCTTGCTTATGAATGACATGTCTGTGTATATACAGTGAGTAAAGTAGGTAATGTTTCAGGTGCAGCAAATGAAAGGGAAGACCAGGGCGGAGAAAGCTGTGCAGACAGAATCAATGTTTACAACTCCATCAGGTAGATATGTTCAGCAGTGTGAGCTCCAAATATGACCATGTCTGTACGTATTTTAATAACGGTAAGGCTTGTACACCCACCGGCCACGTCATTACATACACCTCCTTGTCTATTTATCAGCTTCACGTATCATATAAGAGCACTTTGTAGTTTCACAACTACAGACTGTAGTTCATCTGAGTTAATGCATTCACCCCCCCCTTCGCCAGAACAGGTATTGTTTAAGTGGTGGATCATTCTCAGCACTGCAGTGACACTCCTGTGGTGGTTGTGTGTTAGTTTGTGTTGTGCTGGACTAAATGGATCAGACACAGAAGTGCTACTGGAGTTTTTACATTTATATTGTTTGTTATGTTTGTAAGCTGATATGAGTGAAATACATAGTCGAGTCACATTATTATGAGTAAGCACGGACAGCAGCTAGACCGGCTGGAAGTGACTCAATAAAGTCCTGGTAAGTTGTCTCAGGTATCTGGAGCCATGCTGACTGCAGTGCATCCCACAGCTGCTGGAGGACACGAGGGGAAGGATCCACAGAGTGAACACGACGATCAAGGTGGTCCCACAGATGCTCAATTGGGCCTGATGAATCTGGGGTCCAGGGTAGTACTTGGAAGTCTTGGCCAGCTCTTTCAACCAATGTGGGACATTTCTAGCTGTGTGACATGTAGCATTGTCTAGCTGGAAGATCCCATCCGCCCCAGGGAAGACAATCAGCATGTATGGGTGTACGTGATCTGCAAGGATGGATTTATATCTAAGTTGATTGGCTTGCACATGGATGAGTGGGATCAGAGAATGCCACGAAAACATTCCAGAGACCATAACGTTGCCACTTACACGCTGCCCCCAGCCAAAGTAGGGACTGGTAATAATAATGTGACTCAGCTGTGTTTAGGTCCCACATATGAAAACTGTTTCAAATACGTCTGTATATGTGTCACACATATGTGATAAATATTAGCTGGATATAAGGAAAATAAATGTGCTCATCAATGTCATTTATTTGAAATAAGTCTAATGTTAAACTTATAAAGGTATGATATTACCTGTAAGTTGTGGCATGTTGAAGCCGTACTCTTACTGTTACACCAAGGGGTGTAAGAAAATATCGATGCAGTTGTGTATTGCTATATAATGTTTTGTAATACTGTATTGATTCTCAAACACTATCATTTTTAATTAATAGTTTACATGTAAAGATTGATGGCAGACAGTGTTGGGTTTATTCCCTGACCCTTGTGCCATGATTGCTGTGTTGTAATTTATCTTAAGCCATTAGACTCACCCACTCCAGCATTAACAAGCAGTGTAACAATGCACCGCTGATCAGCAAACCTATGCATATGGTGGTCTTTTATACAATGAAGGTTTTTTATTTATTTGAAATTCATATACTTACATATATCAGATTTCTGTACAGGACTATTGTTGTTCTTCTTGTGTCAACTGTTACACCCTCAGTTACATCTCTGTGCCATCCAGATGCACCCGCATTGAGATAGGATGGGACTGTTTCAGCTCACGCCCACTTTACATAAAGCCTCAGTCAGAGACTGCCTCAGTCAGAGACTGCCTCAGTCAGAGACTGCCTCAGTCAGAGACTGCCTCTACCTGTGCAGCTTCTAAAGCTTTGCTATCCAGATTTCAAACAGAGACTCTTTTCTTTGGAGTTTAGTTTATTAAACTGTAAATATTGTTTGACCAGAGGAGGATGGGTCTCCCCTTGTAAATCTGGTTCCTCTTAAGGTTTCTTCCTCCAGTCTGAGTGAGTTTTTAATGCCACTGTTGTCTCTGGCTTGCTCACAGGGGGTATATGTTGTAACTATCTGTTTTCAAAACTCTGTAAAGCTGCTTGTATCGTTGTAAAAGGCGCCATATAAATAAACTTGACTTGACAATAAACATGCTGCATTTCAGTTTACAAAGTGTCACAACTGAGTGTTCAGAAAACACTATAACACTAAAGAAAAACGCGTATTTAATGAGATTATTCAGAAAAACTTACCGCTCTGTTTGAGGCTGTGAGAAACGGGCTGCTGGATGGAGACTCAGCTCGGACGATCCTGTTGCGGTGTTTACACGAGCTCAGGTATTCAAGCCGGCTTGTTATAATTTCACTTAAAGAAAAAACTGGAAAAACACTGCATAGGCTGTCTTTTGGTTCGCACTTACTTACAAATGAAAGAAAACAGGAGAGAACCCAAACAAAACACAACATATCAGCATGTAAATAACGCGCTGTCGTGCTACTCCGCATACGACTTCCGGATCATGTTGTTACCTCACGCATTCAACAACCAATTAGAAAACGAGCAGCACAAACGCACCAATCAAAAGCTTCGATTTGATCGGAAACGTTTCCCCTTCACCTCCGGCGTGTGGCTAATGGCGGACAGTGAACAAATTCATTCATAAAACATTTACACCAAACAGAAATAGCTGTTAATCCTTATTTCCTTGGTTCTCTCCTCAAATTGAAGACCCTCTTCAAACAATGATCGAGCCCAAGAAGCGGGGAGCGGACATGGCGCTGGTTCCCGCCGCTGTGAAGAGACCTCGAAACGAGCTGGTGGCTGCAGCGCAGAACCAGCAGATAGCGGCTCTGGTAAATACTAACGTTACTAAATCCGATTAATACTCACCAGCTCGTACTAACATAAATATTAAAACTAAATGACGTCTCGGGCAGTCTGGTATTACTCTGTGTCTGAAGTGTAAACATGTATAATTAGCCACTATGCTAACCAGCGCCTTGTATAGTTGTAATGTATTTGTTTATAGCTAGCATGTGTGGGTTATTGGCGATAAATAACAGGGTCCGTTATTGAGCTTAAACCTGAAGAAAGACGTGGCTGAAGATAGCTTCTTATTCAAATTCCTCACTCCACCTTAAATGGTGTAGCAGATGCGCCAGACTGTAACTGCTGCACCGTTTAAGGTGGAACGGAGAATTCAGAAAGCAAGCAGTTGAGCTTTTCCAGCAAACTGATAGCCAGTCTGAGGTAACCTATGAATAACGTATGCACAGCATTTGTCTCATTTCGAAATATATTTGATAATTGATAATTTTGAGTCTAAAATGTCTTTATAAGTTTAACATTAGACTTATAAAGGTATGATATTACCTGTAAGTTGTGGCATGTTGAAGCCGCACTCTTACTGTTACATCAAGTGGTGTAAGAAAATATCGCTGCAGTTGTGTATCGCTATATAATGTTTTGTAATACTGTGTTGATTCTCAAACACTATTATTATTAATTAATAGTTTACATGTAAAGATTGATGGCAGACAGTGTTGGGTTTAATCCCTGACTCATAGGTTGTATTTTATCTTAAGCCATTAGACTCACCCACTCCAGCATTAACAAGCAGTGTAACAATGCACCGCTGATCAGCAAACCTATGCCATACCTATATGGTGGTCTTTTATACAATGAAGGTTTTCCTAAAATTAGATTTTAAACAATAGCAATACATCACCTTGTGTGCACTATCGCTTTATATTGAGTCATAACCCTTGTATCATGATATGTGTTGTATTGACAGGATCTTGCCAACACATAGCCACACCCGTAAGGGTAAAAAGCTGAAGGGGTAATGCGGGTTTAATCTGATTTGGCATTGCAGATACAGTATGATTAACTTTGCTTATGTTATGGTTCAACAGGGGCCACCTCGCAGTTCCAGTTTGCAGGCTCCTATAATGTTACTGTCTGGGCACGAAGGAGAAGTCTACTGCTGCAAGTTTCATCCCAATGGTGCCACTCTCGCTTCTGCAGGATACGACCGCCTCATCTGTAAGACTATGCCATCCTGCAAATTCTGATTTGCCATCATTCTGCTGTGAAGACCTAGTTGTACTGTTTAATTTAATCAGAAATTTTGTGAGGTTGTAGAAGCCCATTATGTTTTAAGCATGCACAATTTTCATAGATAACTCTTGCTGTATTGGCCGTGCTCACTAGTTATTCCCCCTAATATGTCAGATCTTTTGTGAGTCTGCTTGAATGCTTCACTTCTTATTGGAAAGCTGCTTATTAACATTTTCTTCAGGTATCATTGCTAAAGATTTCAGTAATCTTTGAAATGTTTGTATGTTGTGCAGTGTTATGGAGCGTGTATGGAGAGTGTGAGAATTTTGCCACATTGAAAGGCCACAGTGGGGCTGTGATGGAGCTTCACTACAATACTGATGGCAGGTATGTGTGTGTTGTAAGGGTTGCACGCAGTAGTGGAGTA
Organism: Megaleporinus macrocephalus; assembly: GCA_021613375.1. Classification (NCBI taxonomy): domain Eukaryota; kingdom Metazoa; phylum Chordata; class Actinopteri; order Characiformes; family Anostomidae; genus Megaleporinus; species Megaleporinus macrocephalus. The sequence continues at coordinate 14,420,206 of CM038703.1, forward strand.
GACACTTTGAACCTGATAAACACTGCTGATCATGTGATTATGACACTAACAAGATGGATGCCCTAGAGAGGACAAGTTGCTTGTTGTAAAACATTCCTATGTCCAGTGGTTGTATTTATGACCTCATTCGTAATTAGTCAACGTTGACTTAACCTTCATCGTATGAATGTCGACTTCAAAATTTAGTTGTTCAACCCCTACTGTGAAACACGAAGAAGTGATTACCTCAGATCAGATTAATACTTTATTGATTGTGTTAATGGTCTCAAAAAGCCTTTCCTTTTTTAATATTCCACATTTTAAATACCTAATGTGTATGTGTCTGTGGTTTTCAGCCTGCTCTTCTCAGCCAGTACGGATAAGACTGTGTGTGTGTGGGACAGTGAGACAGGCGAGCGTGTGAAACGTCTGAAAGGCCACACATCTTTTGTGAACTCATGCTTTCCTGCCCGTCGTGGCCCGCAGCTTGCCTGCACTGGCAGCGATGACGGAACAGTAAAGGTATCAAGCAAAACATGAGTATCATGTGATGCATGACCCAGACATTAAAATAGATATTTATAATAAGCTGTCTGTCATCTTGTGGGAGTGGATGTGGTTGAATCATTTAAGGACTTTATAATCACAGATAGCCTCACTAATTTGTGTACAACTTTGATTGTTGCTGTGAGTGAAATTTTAGATATTTGTGTAAATGTAGAGGTACTTTCCTGTCAGAGTCACCAGATTGTTTTAGAATTCCGTGGAACAAGGCACTCGTTAATAATGTTTAAAAATACAGAGATTAAGGAGTAAATTAGTTGCTGATAAGACCAAATTTGTTTTTATCAGAAACTGATTGCAGTGATTTTTATTTATTTTTTGGCAGTGTTTGGCTCTAATTTTGCTTTCTTTATAATGAAATATGTAGTAGGTCTGCTGACTATATTCACAATGTGTTCAGAGAAGTATATTGTATTGTAGCATAATTCATCATAATAATCTGATTTTCTTAATTATGTTTGTGTGGATTCATTTGTGAGCAGTTTTGGAAAAGAAGTCAATGGCCTGTATGGAAAGAAGCAAGGCTTTTGACCTTGTTCTTAGTTGAAGCTTGATAATGAAAGATACAATGTGAGGTTTTGTGTTTTGGAAAAATATAGTATAAATGCAATATTGAGGAAGGAAGTCAAATTACAAAGATTAGAACTTGATTGTTATTATTATTACAAGTAATTATCAATACTAATAATTGTTTCTTGTTTGTATAATTGTTTTAAGCTTTGGGACATCAGGAAAAAGGCATCCATTCACACGTTCCAGAACACGTACCAGGTACTGAGCGTGACCTTCAATGACACCAGTGACCAGATCATTTCAGGAGGCATCGACAATGATATTAAGGTACTGTATGCATACGTGAAGTCTGTATACCTTAGAAATGTTTGTCTGGTTTAGCTTGTTGAATGAAAGTGTATTTCACTTTATTGTTTGTGTGTTTGCTGCAGGTGTGGGACCTGAGGCAGAATAAGCTGATCTACAGCATGCAGGGGCACGGAGACTCTGTGACCGGACTCAGTCTCAGCTCAGAGGGCTCCTACCTACTGTCCAACTCCATGGACAACAGTGGTGAGTTCTTTACGCAGAGAGAGAGAAAGTGAATGCCATTAAGAACGTATTGGTGTTTACTACTCCTTATACTGGGGTTGTTGAATGTTCGTCTGGTGACGATGCATTATCTGTGAATGCAGTGCGAGTTTGGGATATACGTCCGTTTGCCCCGAAGGAGAGATGTGTGAAGATCTTCCAGGGAAATGTCCACAACTTTGAAAAGGTAATCCCTTCGATTGATTAAATCACATTGATGATGAAAGGTTCTTTGTTGGTAACTGTAATTTGTAGGGCTATTAACCTTTTAACTTTACTGTTTGAGTTCAGTATTTATATAACAAGACAATGGATGCAATATAAGGTTTACTGTAGTTCTTTAAAAATGTGTATTACCTATTGTTTCACAATTTATGTTCTGTGTATTTAATAATCCTAATCTTCTTATCCATTTAATGTCATCTGTAGTGACTACCAGCTGGCGAGTGTGCAGTCCTATTTGGTGAAACTGATTCATGCATTTGACTGTTTTATGACTTTCTGTTATGCTTCTGTCCCAAGAATCTTCTGCGTTGCTCATGGTCATCAGATGGGAGTAAGATAGCGGCAGGCTCCGCTGACAGGTAAGGAGTGTTTACCTATTTGCCCCTATGAGTGAGTATAGTTTATCTCAGTGATTGTGAATTGCTCTATGTTTCTTTTTTTTAGGTTTGTGTATGTTTGGGACACAACCTCACGTAGAATTCTGTATAAGCTCCCTGGTCATGCAGGATCAGTCAATGAAGTGGCCTTCCATCCAGAGGAACCCGTTGGTAAATAATTTTTACTCTTCAGATTCACTTACTTTTCAGTTTTTCATCATTTGGTAGTTTTTGGTGAGACTGTTTGTTTGTAGTTCTGTCCGATTCCCTTTTAAAGCAAGATTTTTACCCCTTTCACAGTTCTCTCTGGATCCAGTGACAAGCGCCTGTACATGGGGGAGATCCAGTAATGTGTGTCTTCATGTGACTGAATGAATGAGAGAGTGTGTGTGAGTTGTTTAAATGATTTGGAGAAATGTCATTTTGAAACTGCATGTAACCATGGATAAAATGTGGGATTGTTTTTTATGCTTTTAATAAACTCAATTTTTGAGAAATGTTACACTATGTAGTGTGAATCCCTCATAATCAGAAGTAAATAGAGCAGCTCATGTAAAATAAGTTAAAAGGTAAAGCTTTAAATGTACACAAGTGTCAGATTCAGCATCTACTCTGGCAGTGTGCCAAATACCTCCTGTTATTTAGGGGATTCCACGTTGGGCAAGTTTTCAGATTCACAAACATGCTGCAGCATATTGAAAAGTTTTTCCAGAGGTGTACTGGAAACATTTAGGCTGTGAAGGACCAGCTGGTGGAATTAACTGGCTATAGCGCAACCTTGAGGCAGTACAAGGCTGCGTCCCCAATCGGTTAGGAATATGTGAGAGAAGCTCTCCAATTGGTAGGTCAAGCATGTAAACAAAGACTTTTCCCTGAAATTGTTTTTGGCAGTCTGTTTCACTCTAACAGACAGCATAAGGCCGTAATAACATTGTTCTTACACAGAATTAGGATTTTGAGACATTCATGTGGTTCAAAATATTGAATTTCACACAGTTTGTACACTTAACTAAATAAAGAGTAGTACAGAAGAAGTGTTATGAAATTAACAGTGAAAATAAGATACATTTACTTATTATATTTGGCCTCCAAGTGTATTTATAAGTTTAAATCTGTGGACTAGTTATAACCTTCCTCTACTTATGATACAGGCTTATATTCTGTGATATATGTAAGACCTGACTGTGTGTAATAAGCTTCATCTTGTAAGTAAACGAAGGTTTTGTGAGCTTTTTTTTTCTTCCTCACTAAACAATTTGCAATGCATGGGAGAAGCCACTAGATGTCGTAATAAGCAGGACTGATTGACTGATAAAGGTCATATCAGTCTATCCATGCCATTGTAGCCATTTAAATAGACTTATTGACATCTATTGTTTACCTACATTAAAATGATCCCTCTTCTGTTTTATTTCTGTTTATGCTCTGAAGGTTGCCTGAGCCACATATCTGTAGTTTTACTTATTTATTCATTTTGTCTTTTAACTAATTAACATACCCAACTACATGGTCCTATTTCGTTTATGATAAGGATTTAGATCATATGAAACCTCTTATATATGCTTATTTGTATGTTTTATTTTTACAATGCAGGACTTCTAAAATGTATGTCTTAGATGTACAAGCACTTTATTCTTCTCTAAAGAAAAGTTTTGGACAAATTGTAAGAAATGTGTTAATTATTTATTCTTTGTATGTCCTCCTGTTGCTTCCATTTGTTATAGAAAGGTTTCACAATTTATATGTTTCCTTTCTGGAAAGTGCTTTACGTCTGCTTAAAGGGATTTTTAAAAATTCTAGACAATTAATTAGTCAACATGTAAACAAAATTCAGACTGGTTTGGTGTGTAAATTTTTGTTCACAGTGGTGATGATAGGAACCAGACATCCACCCCTAAAAGCTCCCTCACAGAAAGTTATTACATGGCTACCTATATGACTATACTACATCGCTGTTACTACGCTGCCTGATATCCAACACATTCTTTTATAATAGTTTGGTGATAAAGTTTGGCTTCAGATGTATTTTATTCCATTTATATTAATGGATTCATTATGAAGAGGGGTGCAAAAAGAAAGATCAACCATCATTAACATTACATATAAAACTCAGAAGTCACATGTAGGTTTTGAACTGTACATAAAATGTCTATGTGTGTTGTAGACACAGTGACCCCTGGTTCCCATCACCAACACTGTAAAAGAAAGAAAAATCTTTATATACAATGAACCATTTCACAGCAAGCCACTCTTACTTTTTAGGGAAAGTTAATTCTGGACACAGAGCAAAACAGTTAAAACATCTGTATTATGTAACGCTAAGTAACATCACTCAGAGAGAATGAGTCTATTAAAGGAATATTTCTGGATAATAAAAATATTAAGGTGTAAAAAAGTCAGCCAGATTGTTTAAAGGGACTAACAGTGGTGGTGATAGGAACCTGGGCTACAATGTCTACAACACAAACAGTGTATCCATACTTTAGTTTTTTTCTAAATTTGTAATGTTTATAAAGATCACTCTCTGAAACAAAAAATATTATGCTGTCGGTGTACAAGATGTGGGAAGCACGACGCGTCCAGTGAATACTCTTTCATTAACCACTGCAGCACAGCGATGAATGAACGGCCGGGAAGCAGGCGGGTCACCTCTAGCCACACAGTTCAACCTGACAGTAACACAATAGAGCTGCCTGGCAATGTTGTGACAACCTACTGTTTTGGTGCCCACAGTGTTGAAATGTAATTCCTCAGAAAGTTGTGACGTTGTTATCTGGCAACATTGTGACAACATGGTGGTAACATTGTCAGTACATTGTCACAGCCTCCTAGAATTCTTCATACTTTCTATCGTATCTACATGGAGCTCCAAGAAATTTTGTGAAGTTACTTTGTGACAACCCTGTTCAGACAACGTAAAAAGTGGACAATGTTGTGACAACCTGTGTTTGTTATGTTTGTTGCCTTGTGATACCATACATATCATGATACCAGGGTTACAATTCAGTATATTGTAATATATTGCGAAACTGTAAGTTATATTTTCAAATTTATAAAAATGTAGTTTTAGGAAAACTTGCTATTGCTAACATTAGCAGTGCACCCTAATGCTACTTGTTTATGTTGGAGTGGAACAGTCTAATGGCTGAAGATACATTACTACACTGATACCTAGCGGTCAAGGGGTTAAAAACAATACAGGTTGAACCACTGTCTCCCATCTTTGGATGCAAACTAATAATTTAAAATCTACACTGTGTTGTTGAGGTACGATACAGTATTGGCAAATATAATTGCGATACTTAAGTGTGTTGATATTTTCTTACACTTTTTAGGCACCAACACTGCACACACAGTCCAACACAAATACCATGTGTACATATCTTTTAGCTAACAGCAACTAATTATTTACTGTTTACAGGCTTTTCTACTGCATATACCCCACCCCTCATACTACAGTATATCAAAACCTAGTTAAAGTCAGCTAGTGTATCTGTTACCATTTTCATGTGATAATTATACATAACACTCTTAAGGCGTCTGGTTCCATTTATCACTACTGTGGACAATTCTAACTGCAACTTCTCCAGAGAGACGCATTTCACATCAAACCACCCCAATTACTTTGATTTAATTATAACTCTTTAATAATATAGGAATTATAAAAAATTGGTGGAATTCCCCTTCAACTTTATTAACGTGAACTTGAACATAGATATCGTCTGATACTATATATTCGGAAAATATCGTGATGAATTTTATTAGTATCGCACAGCACCAAACGCAGCTAATTGTCCACTAAAAGTTTAGGTCAGACAGTGTCCCATCAGAGGGTCAAGCCGCAGCGGCTCGTCCAGTCGGTGGCCAGTTATGTCCATTCTTCATCTTCAGCAGCGCTTCTCCGGCTCGGCTCGAGTCTCGCCGCTGCGCCTCGTGCGTGTCTCGTTCTCCTTTGTGTAGCGGCGGGAAGGAGGCGGGCGGGCGCGCGCGAGGGGCCGGTTTCCACCCACAATCCCTTTCTCGCGCCCTCCTGTCGAGTGTTGACAAAGAGCCCGAGCGGGACTGTGGAAGAAGAAGAAGAAGAAGGAGGAGGAGGTGGTGAAGGAGGAGGAGGGCGCGCGCGCGATGCTCCAGCTGCACTGAAATCGTTCCTTCGTATCGCCGGAGGACACCGACACCGGACAGACAGCACGCGCGGCGGACTCGGTGAGTCACAAAGGCGCTTTGTGTCCCGCGTAGATTGCATTTGCGTTATTTTTGCCCCTCGCGCCATTTCACCCCCCATCCCCCTCTTTCTCCTCCTCGCGCTCCGTGTGATGCCTATCATATGACGCTGATTTCTGCGAGTTAAATGTGTCAGCTCTGTCTCTCTCTTTCTCTCTCCGTCCTTTGTGCTCTCCCTCGTGCGGAATGAAGGCGTGGCAGAAGCGCTGCGGTTCCGTTCGGCGTGAGCGCGCGGGTGACCGGAGCGCCGGACACGGGCGGTATTATGGTCAGCGGTGCTGCTGAGAGACGCCAGGGCACGGAAAGCGTGGGTGCGGCCCGGCGGACTCCCTGACGTGCTGACCGAACGTTTAGCGGCGCTGGAACGGGGGTCGCGCGCGCGCGCGCCGTCCACGCTGGAGCTCACGGGGGATCCCGCGTTTCCGCGACGCCTCGCGGGGCCCAAGCCGTGCCTCAAGCGCGAGAGCATGGGGCGGTGCGACGGGAGGTGCACGCTGGTGGTCATCTGCTCTCTGCAGCTGGTAAGTGGAATGTGTAATGGTGGCAACTGGCCTTCACAGTGTGTGGCTGGAGTGAGTGAGTGAATGAGTGAACGTCCATGTGGAGGTGAACTTAGAACAGTGGTTCTCAAACCTGTCCTCAGGGACAGGCCCGCGTCAGAACACATAAGACGCCTCGGACTGTCCACCTCAAAAGGATCAGGACCCCCAGGTAGCCTACAGCAAAACACATACTAAAGATATGGCCTGTCTGAAGCAGGGGGGGTTGAGTCCCTGGGGACTGCTATAAAAACAACTGGCCTAGAATGTGAAAATGTGAGTGTCTGGAGGAGGGCAAACATGTGTTATTGTACTGGTGGTGAAGGGGGGGGGTGTCTGTGGGGTGAGTGTAGTACAGTGGGAGTAGGCCTCAGAGATCTTGGGGTAGGTGTCTGCCCTAGTTAATGTTTCTGCAGTGTCTAATTGAATTGTTGTGGTACGCAACTCTGGAAACTTAACGCCCCAGATCTGTGATTTGTGAGTCTGGGACTCTGCTGGGAGGCGAAGGAGAGTGTGTGTGTGTGTGTGTGTGTGTGCACGCATGAGGGATCTCCTGAGGTAGGGGCTCTTTTCTCATAGGGCTATGGGCTGGGGCTCCAGGCAGTTTCCATGGAAACAGCTGCAGCGGAGGGCTGTGGGATTGCATGCTTGTGTGTGTGTGTGTGTGTGTGTGAGAGAAGGGCATTTTGCATTTATTTGCCCCCGGCCTAAATAGAGTAATGCGTTTTACTGGCCCTCTTTTATTGCCTCATTCCGGGTGTGCGGTTCACACATACTCGATTGGTTACGGTGAGTGTGAGTGGACAAGTATGACAGACACCCAATTTGCACTGAACTGTAATCGTGTTGGTTTTCCTTCCAATCACACGTCAGTTATTCAGAAGCTTACGGTCGATTTGGGCCTAGCTGTAGACAACTTGACACTTAAGCCAAGTCTGATGCCAGTCAGTGTTGCCTTGATGAAGGAGGCAATGCACTCGCAGCTGACACGGTGGTATATTTCTCTCTACTCTTTCTGTTGTAGCCATGCTCCCTTCTTCTTTTTCGCCTTGGTGGTTTGCCGTGCATGTGCCAGGCAGCCTGTCCGTTTCTTGGATGCTTGTGGCTCGTTTGAGCTTCAGCTGTTAATGGAAGCCAGCAACAGCAGACGTCCTGCGCTCGGCTAGGGCTGCCAACAGAACGTGGAGTCTGCTTATGTAGGCCAGGCCAGCTTTGCAACAGTATGCCATAAAGACAAAAAAACGAGTCAGTATCCAGTTCACCATGAAGCCTGAAATAACATACTGTTATTGCATCTGTGAGGAAAGAAAATCTATTTTGAGCTTAAATATTTACAAGGGAGCAGCCACTATCACAGGTTATTTACCTTCTCACTGGCAGACACGCTATTTATAGCCCTATTCAAATATCTGATAGATCTGTGCATTAAGAAGTATTAAGTTATTAGAAGCCAAATATATTCAGGACTTTGCTGGTGCTTAACATCTAGGAATGTGTGAATATGTATATAATATAATCTGTAATGCCTGTAAATGATAGATGTACAAATTATTAGTGTATATTAACTTGTGTACATGTACATGTGTGTCTTTGTAGCTGGCTGCGCTGCAGAGGCAGGTGTTTGATTTCCTGGGCTATCAGTGGGCTCCCATCTTGGCAAACTTCCTTCACATCATGGCTGTTATTTTGGGAGTGTTCGGGACGGTGCAGGTCCGCTCTCGATATCTCATACTGGTAAGTTCACACCACTCCCACCCTCACACAGCAGGTGAACAGAGCGTGTTTGAATTTTCTGAGCCAGTATTTTGAGTTTCTTCTCTCCTGCAGTGCTACATGTGGTGTTTCATACTATGTGGTTTGTAACAGTTATTGTGTGTATTAACTGTTTGTGTGTTGTGTTTGGTAGTACGCAGTATGGCTGGTGGTCTGGGTCGGTTGGAACTCCTTCATCATCTGTTTCTATCTGGAGGTGGGCCACCTGTCTCAAGTAAGTGGAAGCAGAAGGTTCGGCTCAGTTCATATTAACATCATATCTGGAGTAACAACAGCATTTGGCTTTGTTTGCCATGTGATAAGACACGTTACGAGCATGTAAACATCAGTTATGTGTCATCTCCTGAAATTTAAGCACATAAATTGTTGGTATGATTAAATTTTCTGTTGTACTGCAACTGTCTCAGGATTTAAATGCAGGTTTTCATACATCTTTGTATTAGGGATGCATGATGATGATTTAAATTAAAAAAAGAAAAAAATAAGAAGAAAATAAAATAAGTAAACAATAATAATAATATGAATAAATAAACAAACAACTAAATAAACAAATGAAAGAAAAGAGAAAAAAAGGAATATATATATATATATATATATATATATATATACACACACACACACACACACACACACACACACACACACATACATATACATACATACATACCAACACACATATACACACACACACACACATATATATATGTGTGTATGTATATACATACATACATACATACACACATATACATATTTACATATCTATACATATGTATATACATATGTATATACGTCCACACACAATTCTATTATTTGCAGAAGTGTGTATATATCTACTGGCAGATTTTTAAAAATCAAAGCATACTTGTACTGTGACAATGCTGGTTTAAACAAACAAACAAAAAATCTAATAAATAAAATAGGTTATGTAACAATGCACTCTACCCACAATTCAATTTGATTTGATTCTCACAATATTTGCAAACAAAACTAAATGAATTAATGATGATGATACTAATGAATTCAATTACTTTTGATGTCATAATTAATATAACCATTCTACGCAATGCAGTGTCACGTCTGCACATTCTGCAACATGCAACATGATTATAGAAGAATAGGAGAAATTAATATGTCTAACTTCTATACAGCAGTGAGTAATGATAATCCAGTTAACCCTGTTTAGGCCCAATTTCTAAATGTAGAAGTAGACATGTACATAAAAATATTGTAGAATAAGTGTTCTATTAGGTTCCCATATTGGAGAACCCTTCTCTGTGTATCTGCAGGTCTACCAGTGGTCTTATTAACGCTCATAGAGCTCAATATGTGGCATGCCTCCACATGTTTTGAAAAGATGGAATTTCAGGTGACTTGTTAGAATTACCGAGCACATGCAGTGTCATTTGTGAGCACTGGAAAATAACGGGAAATGAGGGCTGTCTAACCTGTTCAAAAAATCTGACAGCATGTCTTCTACCTGAGCTCCCTCTGAGCAGAATTCACTTTAAAATACACTGACACTCATGGTGCTCGTGGCTGATAACATTTCAAACCTTCCTATCAGCGGTACCAAAAATATACAGCTATTCACTCACAATGACTCGTTTTTGCTGCGTATTCGTGCTGATCAAAGAGTTTTAACCTGTGTGCTTAATTGTGATGCATTTATTTATTTAAATATTTTTTTGATGTGCAGAACAGAGATTTCCTGATGACATTTAACACCTCTTTACATCGCTCCTGGTGGATGGAGAATGGGCCTGGTTGCTTAGTTACAACAGTGCCTGACTCACCATTGGCTCCACAGGACCACCATGTGATCACGGTCAGTGGCTGCCTGCTGGACTACCAGTACATAGAGGTGGTCAGCTCTGCCCTGCAAGTGTTCCTCGCAGTGAGTGTTTTGCCCCACTTTTGCTGTTCTAACACACCTAGATCTGCTAGTAATTATTGAAATCGTTCACCAATTTGTGTAAGCTGTTTGGCTCTATACTAAGTGCATAAGCCAAAGTACACTTTTGACATCAGGCAGCATTTTCTGCTAAATCAAATCATTTTCATTCAGTTAGTCTTATGCCTATCTCATGATTCTTTCTTTTTCCTCAGCTTTTTGGCTTTGTATATGCCTGCTATGTTAGCAAAGTCTTCCTGGATGATGAGGACAGCTGTAAGTGCTTTTTAATTTTTTTTTGCTATATATCAATATATATATAAGATATAATTCTTATAAATGTACTGCTTTATCTTCATATAATATCTTTTCCAGTGTTTGTGTAAGTGTCTGTGTGTGCATCTGTGTATATATACATATATACATATGAAAAAAGCTTCATGGCAGCATATAAAGCATCCATGACACTTCAGTTCTGACTTTCGTTGTCTGTGTCACAGTTGATTTTATCGGTGGATTTGACTCCTATGGTTACCAGCCTCCACAAAAGAGTTCCCACCTACAGCTGCAGCCTCTCTACACGTAAGTGCCCTCTTCATAGTGTTCGTGATGACAAATGTATAAACTTAACCCCACAGAAGTGATTATGATAGATAGCATTTCAACATGCTGTAAGTTTATCTTTCAATAACGGCGCCACAGAATGCAGTTATTCAGCATTTGAAATTGTTCTCTGATGTCTACGTAGAAGGTATGTGACTTTGATTCGGGGAAAATGCGCTAATTGCCCATTTGTAACCCTATGATTTGGTCCTAAAATGCAATGAGCCGTTTTCCATCGTTGCTTATTGTTGCTCATTGATGCTCACACAGCAGAAACATGTCTAATAGACACAAACAGGAAAATAAAATGAAAGTCTGTATATATTAGTTAGATCATATCATTTCATTAGCTGTGCTAACATTAGTTACTTGAGCCTTGCTAGTAACCCAAAGTAAATTAAAGTTAATTTTAAAGTTGATTTGCTTCAAATTGCAAACATTGATAAAATCACAGAGCCTGGCTGCTAATTTTGGTTGGGGTTTTGCTTCTCTCCTCAGTCTCCTCAGCCTCAGAGTGAAGCTGCTCAATATTGTCCAAAATTTGAGAAACTGTTCAGGGTGAAATGTGCAGAGCAAAATAACAACTTGCATAAGAAGTGGTCCGGGATCCTGTTGAAGATGTGGGAGCTGAATTTTGCCATGCATTCGGCAGTTTGTTTTACAAAGTTTTCCGTTCCACCCTAAATGCTGCTGCAGTCACATTCTGGCTCTTGTACAAGTTGTAGCATTTAAGGAGGAACATTCGATTCTGAAGCTGGCAAATGGGAAGCCAACTTTAGCCTCATTTAAAGATGAACATCATCCTGGTCTGTTTAATAGTTTGGTTCCTTGAAACAAGTATAAAAGGTCCAAAGTATGACATCGACTTTAATGCCTAGAATAGTAACTTTCTCCCCATTGTCCTCCATTCCTTTGCTGTGTTGTCCTTATTTCTCTGTTCTGAACATGAGCTGGTGTATGTAAATATTAATGGGTCAAGATTGTTATGTACAAGTTAAGATTTCTGGAATTGCCCTGTTTTACTGTCTCTTTTGTAAATGCACGATTTGTATTGGAAGGACGATAACAGTGTTTTAGGTTCACAGTATTTCAGTTCTATACACTGAACACTGAACTTATTCAACTACAACAATATAAATACAGTTTTCTGTGGCACCTTTAAAGAGGAATAGACAAAAAAAGAAGTTCAACAGGATTTTTAAACCTCTCAGCGATTGGTAGAAGACTATTTGTTTTCTTCTGCTGCAGATTTTTCTTTATTAAACAAGTGAAACATGCTATGACTTGCTAGCTTAAAATAGATGTTGGAAATTTAAAAGTGGAAAAGTGGTTAACAACAGAAAGTTAGAGAGGCCCATTGTGGTAAACGCCAGACTCTTTAAGCTTGTAGTACTACATGAAACTACATGATTTAAAAGACTGTAGTAAGAAAAACATTGGTATAGACAATGATGATTTTTCAGGAAATCTCAAGTTTATAAGAAATATAGATTTATTTAAGGTCATGTACCAGCTAATTATGCAGTTGACTTTCGGCTAACCTAATTTTTTGAAGTTGCTCAGTCTGAGTTTTATTTACAGGTACTGTATCAGTTTCCTGAAAATTGTGTACTTGTTATAACATAAAAAACATATAAACATGTCTTCAGCAGGGCTTCAGACCTTGTTGCTGTTGTAGTAGTTTACTCCTACACATGCATAAGCTGGTGAGATATTTCTGTGGTGCACCAGTTGGACCGCAGATGTTTCCATCACAAATTGGGACAGATGTTATGGATTTGTAGACTTTACTCTTGCGCATTAGCACCACCTGCTGGCTGGTACCTCACTTAGGCAGCTTTAATGTATTTTCTGCAAACCAAACTTTCGATGCCTTTCTTAATGTCTCTTTTTTTGTTCGATCTCTTTGTTTAGGGCTGGATAACAGGACACGTCGACTTCCATGTGCATCTGAGAGGAGCAGGAGCTGAACTCTTAAGCGATGCCGTCCTGTGCATTGTGGGATATATAGTTCTACAAAATTCAGTCTCTGTGTTTCTGAAACTGTCTCCCTCTGCTGGCAGAAAAATGAACTGCAGTACACACACTGTGTTCACTGAGTGACCCCGAGAGAGGCTGTGGGCTAAAGCTTGTACTGCCACTGTTTAGTGCATGTTCCAGTATATTTTGAAGTGCACAGACATATTGCCCAAAGTGGGTATATTTAGAATGCTACAGAGCCAGGATCTCTTCCACAGAGTACATCTCCATTTCCCTTTTTTTACTTTTTGGAAAGTAAAGGTGACATTTCAAAGCCATAGTGCATTGCAGGTCGTCACTCTGGTTATGGTGTGAGTTGGCTCACGAAAGTTGACTTACCATAATGCTTCCACAATACAGTATAAATCCACTATGCTGATTTTGTGTGTGTGTGCGTGTGCGTGTGTGTGTTTCGCACAATTTTCGATTAGAATATCACTGACACATGGTTAGTGTTGAGTACATACAGTATTGTGTGTCCTCAGTATGTGCTTTCGCCCATGGCCTGAGGGAGAGGGAGAGGGAATGAGAAAGTAAGTGCAGAAAGATAACTGACCGTGCCACTAAAGCCACATTGTGTTGCCTATTTGTCTAGGCATTGGTTGGGGGGGTGGTGAAGAGGTGAGGAGTACAACAGATTCTATTGCCATGTGTGCGTCTGTGTGTATACATGTGTGTATTTCTAGTGTATTCACAAGGAGGATAACCTTTGACCCAGGTAAACTTTGAACTCTCGTCTGAGCTGCCACTTCAGCTCTGCAGTATGTTTGTATGTCAGGGAGAAGACTTTTTTTTTTCTTTATACTTTGACTTAATCCAATACAGTGTAATGTGTTTAGATGAATGTTTTAGGCGGGCTAGTTGTTTAGTCAGGGAATGTAGTAGGAGTTTCTGCATGTAAATAAAAAGGCTGGTTGTAGAGAGGATGCACATCAGGGTGGCCCTCACTCGTGTGACTGTGAGCGTGGACTAAATGTATGTGCTTGTGCACATAATGGACGTGAGTAGCCATAAATGTTTATTTGTAAGCAACTTTACAATGAATGTATGTTCATGTACATGGCTAGCGAGTGCGTGCGTGCGTGTGTGAGGGACACATCTGGAGAGCGTGTTAGTTGTTGGAACTAATAAACTCTTTCTAGATTACCCTTTCTGTCTGTTTCTTAAAAGTCAAACTGGACTCCTTTTACAAAAGAAATAGTCATGCTTATTTGTTTGGGTGGTCTGTAAGACGAGAACACAGTACAGGATTTATCTCACACTATAGCTGTTTTCAGGCATGATTGACTAGTTAGACATCGGCTGTGACAACATCATACAAAAGCTATATAATGGACCTGTAGCTGAAGAGTTAATCGCCATCAAACTTTATCTGCAATATGTGATTTTTGGTATAAAGTTGTCATAAACTATGATCTGCTCCTCGTTTAAGTCACAATAAAGAACAAACACAATCTGTTTAAACCAATAACACAACATTTTTGTCCAAACTTCATTCCTACAATCACAGTGTGGGTTAGAAAGAGCATGTGGACCCCACTACACTAATGACTTCAATGAAAGCCTATTGGAGTCAGGAGTTACCAAACCCGGAATCCATTCAATGAACTAAGACTGGAGGCGTGTGTTAGAGCTACTCTTTATTTATATATATATAAAAGGGTTTCCTATTCACAAGAATAAAAAATCAGTTTTAATAATAGTGGATTTATATGAACCTGAAAAGGATTTCGAAGTTATCTCCAAGAGTTTAGAATCGTGTCTACTCTCTAGAACTCGACATCCAGCCAACATCACTCTAAAGCCACAAAGCAGAACGCTTAATGAAGTAAAAAGAACCCCAGAGTAAGAACTAAAGGCTTGAGGGAATCATTAAAACTGGTTGACATGTCGGGCTAAGACTCGACCATCTGAGAAGTACTGAACCGGCATGGTTTCCGTGGCAGAGCACCAGGGATAAGGCCACACACTGCGGCACACTTGAAGTTTGCTAAAGAACACTGTGACACTCTAAAATGCTACTGTACAAATTTTATGTTTATGTTTTGTGGACTGATGAAAACACTTAAACACAGAGAACTACGCATGGCATAAAGGGCACTGCATACCAACATGAAAACATCATCTGTACAGTGAGGTACAGAGGGGGAGCTACACAATTTGGGGCAGCTCTACTGCCTCTAGGCCTGGACTGATTGCCATAATTGATCCAGAACAAGTATGTCGTACACAGTAAAGACATGAAAGACTCAAATTGTGTGTTAATAGCTTTAGCACATTGTGTTTGTCTATACCTGTGACTTAGACGTAGAACAGACTGCATTTTATAACCAATTAATGCAGAAGACTAGGCAATTCTAAAGGGTTTACACACTTTTCTTGCCACTGTATATAAGTTGTGTATTTAAATTAGGCCTACTCATATCATTGCTACCACTTTATGTTTGTTGTAAAGACTGTTGAATAAGTGTGTAACATTTGTACCCATAAAACTGTCCTGTCAGACATTATTAAAAGGAATACAAGTGATGATCTTGCCACACTGTTATATCACAGCTATAAATCAGAGTTCCCTAACATATATACACTACCAGTCAAAAGTGTGGACACACCTAATTGAGTATATATTTTTATAATTATAAAGACCTTTTGATTGTAATTTGTTGAAAGACAAGTGTAAACAGCGAGGTGGGAGCCAAAAAACAAATATTGTACATTTAAATGCAAACTACAATGCATATTTTTTATGACATATATAACACCCCCAAAACAAACAAGAAGATCACAGTGTGCAGGCTATATTCTTGATAGAAAGTAACATAAAGCTGTGGTGAGAATGTTAAACAAATGCAAAACAGCATCAGAGCCAATGAAGCTAATTTCTGAAAGGCACTATAAACATTCTTTAAACCACAACCTTTATTCTGGTCCAGGAATAATTCCGTAAGTGTTATTTTATAGTTTTAATGGGTTCACAATTAATCACAAATATTATTATTATTAAAATAGTAAAAATAAGAAAAATATGTGTATGCGATTGAACAGCTGACTAATAGTTAATGGCTTATTTAAGTATAAATGTTTACTATTAGAATATAAAACTTCACCTGAAGACTGGATTTTAAAGAGTCATCGTCCACCAACCATTAATAATCATAGAGTTCTGTATTCTGAAAGTGACCAGTGATCCAGATCTTAAGGGCAGGCGACCAAATAAAAAGCGAGAGCAGTTTGTGGAGCTAAACAGAAAAACTGTGAGCAGGGCTAGCAACTATATCATCCATCATGCATCATGTCTTGGAGGAGCAACTTGTAAGATGACGCAAACTGTCGACTTCACACTCCAAAACATATAGGATGTAACCAGTCACCTGGAGCAGCACCTTTAACATGACAAAAAGTTACAATACGCCGTCAGGAGCAGCACCACATTTTCATCTTCTCATGTTAGCCTGATTTGACTCCATATTACAGCGACTCAGTATCGCCTCCTGAGGTACAGCGTGGTATTACAAGACAGACTGGGCCCAGGTTAGCTGGTTAGCATGCTAACTTTAGTAGAATACATAGATGTCATGATAAATGTCTTTGATGTACCAGCAAAATAGTGATTTTAATTAACTTTGTGATGTTTAAACTAAAAATCCTACTTTAACAGCCTAGCATTGAGTCAAAGTGAGTGTGTTAATGTAGGCAAAGCACTAAAACATGCAGTGGGCCTCTGTGACCCAGGCTGAGAAGCATGATTAAATGTTAAAGCTTATATCTATGCTTGATTTTTAAGCAGTACGTTAATAAATGTGTTATAAATGTGTAATATTATTTTTTCTTTGTGCAGAAACCTGTACGTCTGCAAATCTGAAGGAAAAGGGACCAGAAATATCATCCTCGTCTCTAAATGCAAGCACTGACAATCTCTGAAAGCTTCGTTCATCCTATAATTGTATAACAAAGGAATAAAAAACATGCACATGTTTGCTCATGTAGGAAAGTCTGGGCTTGTATGAATCCAAGACTACAGTAGAATTGCTGTAAACCCTCAGATTGCATCTGTACAGTGTAGCTGTGTGGATGAGGCTCTTGGCACAAATCACTGTGGCTTTAATGACACCTTGCTGCTCCAGGTAAGATCCTGGTAAATGCTATCTTTTATTATTTACATGTCATTGTGAAGGCTAATTGCCTCTTTTGGGATTACAGTTTAAGCATGCTTGTCTCATATAACTGAAGGATATGGAGGAAACCGCCATAACGGAGGAGTGTAAACACAGAGGAGGTAAGACTACTAAGGCGAGTCCTGCTCATGTCGTGGCCATGTGTGAATATTCTTGAGCAAGTTGTGGTTTACGAGATAAAGAAAGGGGTCGTGTAAAATACACTGAGCAGACACTGCCCGTCTAGCACGACGATCTATTCTCTCCTCCCAAGAACACCGTCTGCGCGCGCTACCGTAACTACTGCACACAACAAAGGCGCGCGCGACCCTCCCCTCCCCTCGCACGTTCTCTCTTCGTTCTTCCCATGATGCCCCGCGCGCGCCTGCTTGGACCGAGCCGCCATGTTGTCGGTGTGAAAGCCAGGGAGCCGCAGCGAAACCGGGGCTGAAATCCGTCACCATCCGCATCCTCCACCTGTGAGTAGCCCGTTTGTCGCGAAGCTCGGTGCTCCTCGGGATCCGAGGCGTCTCTCCGCGCGTGTATCTGCGCGAGCGGAGCCGTTAGCGGTTTAGTTTCGAGGGCTGTGTTTAGAGGTAGCGTCTCCCTCCTTCTCTCCCTCCCCCTCCTCCTTCTTCTCCTCCCTCCGGCTCTTCCTACTGTTGTGCTGCTGCTCTTCCTGTCCAGACGGCTCGGGCCTTTTGTTAGCTGGAGGAGGACCTGTAGGATAACGCTTAGCCGGTTCGGGGTCGCTCAGGTACCGTTTCCGTGGATATTTTTCGCTCGGTTCCGTTTTTCCGAGCTGTGCTGGTGTTCGGGTTGTGGGTGAAAGTGCTGTTTGTGTTGTATAGGCCGAGCGGGGCTGTTACAGTAGAGACGGGCTCGCCGAAACGCTCCGGAACCTCGTTAAGACAGCTCGGCCTTGTGTTCGCACAGTCGAAGCGTTATTTCGTCACAACCGTCTCGGCTCGCGAGGCTGTAACGTATCCAGAACAGCGTCTTTGTGTTTGTGCACGTTACAGTAACGCGCTCCGCTTTCATCTGCTCTGCTAGCACGCTGCGCTTCAGCCCGGCCAGCTGAACGGTAGACGTTAGCTCAGGACTGTGTGTTAGTTGACGCTCGTTTGGACGATCAAGTCACATAGAAAAGAGATGCATTTCGTTTTTTTGCTCATTTTAAGTTTGAGCGCGTGCTAACGTGATGATTAACCCCGTTGTGGTTTCGGTATCTACTTCCGGGAGGCGTGTGAAGTGGCCGGTGTTTTCTCGGTGTCTCTCGATTGTGGACATGTACGTGCTCCTCACAGCTTCTTCCGTGGCGCCGAGGTGTGTTGTTGGCGTCGTGGAGCCTTTTTACCTTTTTATCTTCAGACCTGTTCGTGTCTGTTCCGTACGTGCAGACATGTGGTGTTGGGCCAATGGTAGGCCATGCCTTGTTACAGGCTTCAATAACTTCAGTAGCTTTGGGCTTCTCGGCCAACAGGTAGGATAGTAATGGTACACAAACACCAGTTTTCATACTCATTTGATTCAGGTTTACGTATCATGTGATACGTAGCAGCTGGTTTTCCGTTAAAGGTTTCCCAAAAATTACACACCTCTCCAAAATTTCCACAGAAGGAATGTGAATTAAGCTGTATTCCTGGCCAGTACAGTTGATGCAATGGATTTTTAGGTGATCTAGGTTACCATGATTAGGGCTCACATCAAAATAAGCAAGAAGAGATTGAATCTCTTTTTTTTTTTTTTTTTTTTTCCTTTAAGTAGAATTGTTTTTAAAGCCATTTGCTATCTTTGAACGGCTGTAGTGACACAGCCTGGCAGGACGAGCAGTGGCCCACCTAATGAGGGCTGAAATCTTTTTGCCACCCCAACAACATCCGCTTGGCATCAGACACCCCAGACAGTTCTAGGAGCCCACTGTGCAAAGCCATTTTCAGACTGGCTTTGGTTTCCGTATTTTACAATGTGGAAAACAACTATCAGTTGTGTATCGTGATTGGATCATTCGTAATCGTTTAGTCTCCCGCCACCCATGACACCTGATTACTGAGTATTGGCTTGTGGGTGAAACGTTTGGCATAAGGGTAATAGCAGTTCACTGCTGTGTTTATACTTTATCCCAAGTAATAAGATCATGTGGAATGAAATTCTGTGACTTGCAGCTTGATACATCATTGTTTATTCAAATTTGGCTTTAATGATATTCTAACTCTTCCATCTTAGAGTAAAAATGCCTTAGTATTGCGATTTTAATGCTTTTAAATTTTCTTCTCTGGTTCTTTTTTTCCCTTCTCAACCTTTGCAAAGAATAGGTGAATTGAAAAATGGCCATTGTCCTGATTCTGCACAGCCCAAGTAATATACTATACCAACTAGTTTGGCTTGGTGAAAGTGGAGTTCACATAACTTTCTTTGTCCTTTAGACCTTTTCTTTAAACTGCCAATCCAAAACCAATATTTTGGCATGTCTAGATTGATTTTTAAATGTCTAGACAAGAAAAAATGCCAATGTTTGTAAATGCAAACCAGCTGCAAAAAGAGGTTGCGAAGCAGACAGACAGGCAACTAAAAATCATACTTAACATTATAAAATATCAATGCTTGGTGTGTATAGATATACTATTGCCATGGCAGTACTAATACTAGTACCATATTCATTTACCCCTCCCCCTACCAATAGCAATCCATGCAAACTCATCAGTGTCTGAACACCCTTATCTGAGCTGATCACTTGCAAATAACACTGTGGACATTTGTCTGCGGTCTGAAAATAACCTAATGCAAGCCCAAGGTGTGTTTTTATATTTCCACACACTCTAACACATTTGTTTTTAATGTATACTTTTTCTAAGCTTTATAATTGCTGCTTAACCCAACATCATTATTACAAGGTGCTGTTACTATACATGTAGTTTCTTCAGAAGTTTGTGACTCAGACTTCACCTTTACCCCCTCTGTTGCCTTATGAGGATATGGAATATGTTTAGCTTTGCAAGAAAGGAAGGAGCTTTTGTGGTAAGTTGTTAGTCAAATGCAGTGAAACGCAACTGTTGCACGAGTGTGATGTTCCCCCTCCAACACACGCTTCATTTGGCATCGCAACTCAATAACTAAGATCATAGTTTTAGAACTTGTCAGCCTGTCACTAGTTGCAGATTTCTGCTGTAATTAGCTTGTTAGTTTTAATTTTTATATTTCCTTCAGTCCATATATTCTCAGCCAGCCTGTGCACATATGTTTTATGCTTATAAGCCATGTGTATACTTAATAGTAATGCATCTTAACTAAAGAAGTTGCTACTCAATACCACATGAACCAGTCAGTGCTAGAAATATTTGTCAACCGTAGATGTGAAAGTAAACAAAAGCCTGTTCCTTTGCAGGGACATGAGTAGTGAATTTTGTGAAGAAAATTGAAAACTGAAGTTAAATGCTTTAAATAAACTAACAGATTAATTAAACTACCTGTTTGAGTTTGTGCTAAATAAATAGTAGTTGGAAATGTTTACTCTGAAGTTTGAAATGGCAGTTAAGAATATTGAAAGTTGGATTAGCGAGTCTGAAGGGTGCCTATTATGAAGATTGAAAACAAGCATGATTTAATGGTATATGCTTAAAATTTCCTTAAACCCTAGTTGCATGAGGGCTTGTTGGTAGGCGGGCAAGAAGCTAATGAGATGACGTCACTTTGTAACAGAGGGTTTTCTGTGGAGTTCATTGTACTTTGGATTATATGACTTTGCAGACCATTTACTTGCACAAAAAGATGCACGGCACCCTAAAGGAAGGGGAAAAACAGAAGGCCTAACAAGTCCCTTTAATAAATTGGGGTTAAGTAATGACACGAGTTGGTGTTATACAACGTCAGATTAGGTCTTAAGTGTTATTGGTCATCTTTTATAATGGCTTTTTCTTAGTTTAATTTCGTGGGGGTTTGTTTTGTGTGTGTTTGTCGTTCTGTCCAGTGTCATTGATCCTCAATTCCGTGTTGACCTTTTTACCTCTGTAACGTTACATATAGGCAGTGTTAAGTGCAGTCTCCTGTTGTACTATAGGCATCAACTGTGTTAGGTCGGATCAGCCACTGCATCATTTCAAGCTGCCCACTTCTGGGAGAGTGCTAACTGCCCAATTCTGTGTATGTGACCAGATAGACTCTAATGATTGGCCAGCATTCCTCGTAGTCCTTTGAGACAGAGGGACGGATCCATCCGTTTCACTGAGTTGTGCTCCTGTGGACTGTCAGCCTTGAGTGGCTGGAGGGATCAGACTCGAGCTGTAGTGATAGGATGCCGATAGTGCCACTTGAGAGCTCTGTTGGCAAGACTGGCTTTCATTGAGAATATTAAACTTGATGTGTATTTTTAGACTCATCTCTCTGAGGTAGTGCTTGGGTGTAAAAAATCTAGAAAGCTCTACTTGATTTATCCCAGCCTCCCATTCTTTAAATACTGTAGGACCTATTTGAAGAAGAGATTTTGGAATTATTTTACAGTTTTTCTTTCCATATATGTTTGCCCTGAGTCTTTACTTGGCTACAGGTTAGAATTCAGAGCCAAAATTCCTCTAACAATTGGGCAGTCTCAGTACCAGATTCATTGAGTTGCACAGTTACTGGAAAATTGTGCTATGTAACCAAATATAGTACATATGTTGGATGCATCTGATGGCTGTCATGTCTTCCATTAGGCTAAATCTGTACTCTTCCTCCTATATTAGAAAATAATGTTTAATTTAAGAGCACAATACAGCATACATAATATTTGAAGGTTCTGGAAGTGGATGAATTAGAGGTGGGAGTCATTTTATGTATTGCAAAAGACTGAAAAAAATAATAGTGCATGACAACTTGGAGACAGATTTATACATTAAGTAATGGTATTAAGCCAACAGTAATACTATAGGACTAATTGGTGTTTTGAACAAACATTTATCCAATTTTGTAAACTGTAAATACATGTTAATAAAGTGTTAAATAACAGCTCCTGTTTAAAAAAAGCCTCTTGTTTACACTAATTGGTACTTTCACAGAGAGACAAGGCTTTAGTTAGGGTTAGGGTTAGAGATTAGCTCTAACGAAGGTACAAACTTGCCTAGCTAACACATTTATCTATCTTACCAAAGAGCAATTGACTGTCCCCCACCCACGTTTTCCATTACCCACTTATTAGGGATGTGGCGGTTCACAAATTAGATAAATCATTAAATTATAGTGTTGTCTTGTGTTGACACAGCAAAAACGGAGTGGCCTAAAATTTGCTATACAGTAACGTGTTAATGTTCCATTTTCAGATTATTACAACATTTAAAATGATTAAGGTACAAGGTTTGAAACAAAGCTGTGCCTTACACTAATCTGATGCTCTGGCCAAGCTTGTATCAATAGCAATACTTCATTTCTGTGCCATTATTTATTGATGATTGATATTGCTCTCCAAATTTTGGTGCTAAAAACAAATACATTGTATAACAGATGTGGAAATGATGTGATTTTCTCTTTGCAGTAGAAAATTCATAAGCCTAAACTCAGGCCAAGTGTTTAAGCTTCCTAGCAGTTTCATTATATACATTTAATTGAGCACAGACTTAGCATAATATTACCAATTCCCCCTGATAAACTGATTTTAGTATCCTAATTGTCCTTACCAGAAAATGTTACCAATATTAAAACATTTATACTATCGAACTGTAGTATATACTACTTGTAGTATAAAACAAAGCTGATGTTGGCTTCCACTGGCTTCTTGCTGAGAAGTTTGAATAGGAACAGGACTTCAGCTTTTTAGTTTTAATGCTGCTAGCATTTTTGTAAGGCACTATAAGCCAAGTATCCTACCAAAGTTTAATGTAAGGAATTACCTGTAGATATGATAGAATATTTTGACAGGGTTTTACCGAGACTCAGCATGGTAAAGGTCAGAGGTATATGAATACATTCATCCTACAAAGCAGAGCACCCGTCCTGCTATCCAGTACCAACCATTTAAAAATGTCTCTTATGTAGAATTAAATACTGCTACATCTACCAGTAGCAGTGCCGTTTGTCCAGGAGCTTATGGATATTTTGGGACTGGCCGTCAGGAAGTGGTACCAATTTATTACCAGTTTCCGATAAGTCCCTAGCTAGCTCACTAGCGGTGTAACGATTTTTAATGTATTTTTTTAATAATTTCATCTAATGCCACTGCTCCTTGCTTATAAAAGTGTAATAACAATGGTAAATCAGTCAAAATGTTTTAATGCTGCAAATCACAAGTTATTAACAAAACAAACTTGTTTAAACAAATACCTGTGTTCTTATCATTACTGCCATATAGCTTAACATAGCTAGATAACCTTTAACTCAGTGTACCTACTAATTGCCAGTCACTGTGATTTCACTTGAAGTATGATGTATAGATTTGTGTGTGTGTATTAGGGGTGTAAGAAAATATCGAATATCGGTATATTATGTTTCGTGATACTGTATCAGGTCTCAAACACAGTATCGATACACAGTTTCCTGGCAGACAGTAAATCATTGTGTGTTGTGTTTAAACCTCTGACCACTAAATGGCAGTGTTGTAATCCATTTTTAGCTCCACTACAAAATTAACAAGCAGCACAAGGGCGCAATGCTTTTGTATGTATACATATTGTATCGCCAGGAGGTTCTTGCCAACCCAAATGTGTGTGTATGCATATATGCATGTATATAAAATTAGTAGAATTATATTACTTTTAATTGTTTCTTGGACTTCACAGCTGATTCTGTGTAACTAGACATTTGTTTGAGCAAATAAGGAAGCAAAGTGACATGAGCTAATTAGGATATTTCTGTCTTTCTGTTGGAGATCATTAAAATGTTTATCATAAATATTTATGTAACAGTTAATAGTCATCTAAAATTTCACGATTATAACAGCCCAGCTGGCATCAAGATTCCACATCTTTTGGGAGATCTAGAGATCCAAATGATTTATGATGGTGTGTATGGAAAGAGTGCTACCACATACTGCATGGGTCATAAACAACTGGACCTTTACAAACTATGTTCAGCCATGTATCATTTTTCACACATTGTTACCTACAGTAATGCGACCAAAGGGACCAAAGAAAGCTCAGTTTCAGCGGAGTTCATTAGAAAGACCAGTGCTGGTTGAGAGCTAACCCGTTGAAATACTGTCTAGCAAGATCATGTTTCTGTTTGAGAGGCTACTGTAGATCAGGCGTGTATGCATGTGTTGTCATTGTTATGGTTTTGTTTTTTAACTAGAGCACCACAGGTATGGGTTGTCAGGAAGGTTCCACTATTGAAAATAAGATGTCTGCTGGTATTTGTCAGGGTATGTAAAAAAAACACTTATGCTGAACTGGGTAAAATATGTAGTATGAAGGTATAACAGGCATAATTGTCTTTAGTTAATTTAACACAAAGGTGTTTAACAAAAGATTAGATTTACCCAGTGTTATTGTCAGTTGACAACCAACAGTGTTCTTACATGCACGCTAATAAATGCAAAATTTGGCACTCTTAATAATTTGAACATTGTTTCACTTGGTGTTAAACACAGCTTCCTTTTACCCCCACTGCGTTATTAGGCTGTCACTAAATGAAAGTACACCCCACTTTTATGTAGGCCTGCAGTTCCAGTCAATGAATTTTGCTCATTTACTCCATCTTGGATGACTCTCGTATTTCTCTTGAAATACATAAAAAAAAAAAAAAACAAATTTAAGTAGTCAATTAGTAGAAGTAATTTTGTTGAAATTACAAAGTAATGTTCATTTTTGTCTTTCTCCCTAATAGCATGTTATCATAAGTAGACATTGGCAGAATTTATGGGTTTTATTTAAAGTCAGTGCTTTCTTATTTTAAGTAGATTTTCAGCTTGTCCTGCTATGATATAATGAGGCAGGCTTAGGTCAGGGGTTCATACTAGGTTAAGCTTTCCCAGTTAGGCTTAATTTGATATCACAAAGTTAGATTCTTAACTAAGTCAAAATGGACTCCGCCCAATTTCAGTGGTAAATGAAACATGTTTGTAAACAGCATTGCACACACTTGTGAGCAGTAAAGTCTCAGCACATGTGCACTGTGTAAAAGAGTTCACTTGTTGCCTAAAACCAGGCTGCTACTGCACATTGTTCTAAATTCCTGTTTAATATTTGATTAACAAAACATACGTGTGAATACAAAAATGTCGGACCATATCAAAATCAAGTCCTGGCAAGGTGCACTGTGGGAAGGATGAAAATCAACAAAACCTTAAGGAATTACATTTGGTGTGTTTGTGCAGTGTGGGCTACAGTTACGGCTCAAGATGTGTCTTCGAATTATTATTGATTGATTGTACTGCATTCAGTCTAACACGATGGACCACACAATAAATTAACTGATCTATCTCCATTAAAAAAGCAGTTGCAGAGCAAAATTTGTCACAAATTTGATTTGAGGGTTAACACATTAATCTTAATAACTGAACTACATTAATATTGTCAGGTAATTTATTTAAAAGTACTCTACAAATGTTAATTAGAAGATAATTAAAAAGATAATTAGGCTTTGACTTGTGCAAAGATTCTTCAAATTCACCTTGAGTTTAAGAGGCAGGGTTTGGGTTAAGATTTTTTTTCTAGGTTTCATTAACTTACCAAACATTTGGAACATTAATGAACATGGTAGTTTAACTTCGTGGAAATAATCTCTTAGAGCCCTGGAGTAGTTTGTCATAACTTTGTTTTGGTATTTTGGTTAATTACAGTATTTACATGAGACACATAGCGTCTTATTTTCTGGAGACCCTTGGCTTCTCAGATATTTCATTAGTCGACATGTCTGTGCAAACTGAATTTTATTAATGAATTATGGCAGTTTTTTATCAAATGTTTACAAAACTCCAGCTGTTTTCTTCATATTTTTATATTCGGACTTGTCGTCGCTAGTATTTTTTATAGGTTGTTTGACTGGAATGTCTGAAGTAAAAATGCATAAGCGATTAGTGTTAGGTGGCCGTCAGAGCACTTCAGTCTCTTTCTTGGTAGTCTTATCAGCCCCTCCCCCCATGTAGCCATGACAACAAAGCCACCTGATCACACTATGCTCCTCCACCTCCAGTCAGTCTATAGGGTGTAATTTTTTTTGAGTGTTGCAATACCTCAGAAGTGTGTGTGTGTGTGTGTGTGTATTTATATTCAGATGCCATTTAAAATAGTATGAAGACTTAACATTGGTAGAATTGGTGTCAGTATTCTGTATAGGTCTGGCTGTAAGGATCAGGTATTGGAAGGCCAAAAGTGGAATCAGAGCATCTATAGTTTTGAATATGGAAAGAGTATTATCATTTTTAAATTTATTTTTTGTATTCTTAGTCATACTAATCCTTAAATGTCAGCATCCAGTCATTTATAGATTTGCATATCAGTTTTTGGTGTTGCTGCAGAATGTTTATAGGTTTGTCCTAGCTGTACTAATTTCCATTTTAAACTGGCCTGTTTCGTTTTGCTGGCTTTGCTAGTGTTGAATTACATTTAATTCAAAGTGATATGAAGTCAGTGATCCTTTTGAGATGTAGTTAACATGGTGTTCTGTGTTCTGAAAATTATGGCTACTTTTGTCAAAAAGAGAGTTGAGGTTTAGGCTGCTGTTTACTTTAGTTTTAACTGGTGGCAGTGTAGATCATTTTCATGTTTCGTATCTTCACTTCTTACTCACATTTTTGTATTGACAGTGCAGTTCTTGGGCAGAATGTTTGAGCTTGTTAAATTACATAAATTACAGTACTTCACATTACAGGGGTTGCTTTCACAGAATGAATAAAATGAATAAGGATACACAGTCATATTACTGTTGTGATCTGGATTTGCTTCTCAGTTGTATCAATAATGGAATCAATGCCGCAAATGTTGTCTTAAAAAATATAAAAATATAAATAAATAAACCTGTGCACGCTGTGACCTCACAAACACTGTTGTGTGTGTCTTAATGGGTTTGGATGTCAGTTTCCTGCCTTCCGTTGATGCACATAAGCTATTTGAGTGGTGGTTACTCTCTCTTGTTACAGATCTTTCACCTGTTAAATGTGAGCATGTTGAGTTATGAGTCAGGCCAATGAAGAGCTTCACATATAATTTGTACATTTGCAGCAGAAACGGCACCACTGTGAAGTTTAAAGCTTTTCTGTCTTTTTATAAACTTGATTTTGACGGTAGTTATTTTTTGTTTATAATGTTATTTAAATTGTTATAGGCTTTTCTTTACGTATGTGTATCAAGTCATGAGTTATGCTTATTTTTTAAGAATTGTGGAGCCTTACATACAACCTTTCTCAAACAACGATTAATAAAATTCACAATTTAACTGTTCTACTCATTGCTTGATCAAGCTGAAACATTGTGTGTTTGTGTTTCTGCCCTGCAGGCTCTGGTGGAATGAGCGTAGCGTGCGTGTTGAAGAGGAAAGCTGTGCTCTGGCAGGATTCGTTCAGCCCCCACCTCAGACTGCCTCCCCCTGACAGGCCATTACCTAGCATGCCTGTGGTGCTGAGTGCCGCGGGCCACGCCCCTCAACCTGGCC
>CM038703.1:14453193-14515693 GCA_021613375.1 Megaleporinus macrocephalus
CCATGTTGTTGTAGAACCTTGTTGTTGGTGTCAGTGTGTTTAGTTAGACTTGAAAAGTTTATTTAAATTATTATTATTTAAATTACCTTGTATGAGAAATTGAGAGCTGTCTGGCCTTTTTTTCACAGGTGGTCTGACCAATGGCAGTGGTCGTTTCATATCTGCAGCTCCTGGGGCTGAGGCGAAGTACCGCAGTGCAACTACTGGCTCATCCCTCTTCAGTCCTAGCAGCCAGCTCTTCCCGTCATCACGGCTACGCTATGGCATGTCAGACGTGATGCCCTCTGGACGCAGTCGTCTGCTTGAAGATTTCCGCAACAACCGCTATCCCAACCTCCAGCTACGTGAGATCGCAGGCCATGTCATGGAGTTCTCTCAGGACCAGCATGGCTCCAGGTGTGCAGTGGATTTTTTTTGTTGCTCTAAAAAGGCTACAGTGGTTGTGCTAGAAGTTACTTTTTCTGCTTCTGTTCTTCACTGTGGTACGTCCTTTTGATCTTTCACTTGAATGGTAATTAGCGATTGTGTGTCTAATGCCTCTCATAGAAATTTATTTTTATTTTTTTGTGGCAGATATTTCAGTGCCTCTCTAACTTCCTGTAGAGTGTAAACATTGTTTGTTAGGGGATATAACATTATTCCCCTGTTTGAGGTTCATAGATGTCACCAAAATTGTTAAAACTGCCTATTTTGACCCAAAAAAGTGCAGTTTCATTTCCACCTATGTGGGCTACACAGTGTTTTTTGAGGTCATTTACATATAGATCTTAAGGCAAAATTACTGGCTTTTTAAATTCTACTGGAAAAAGAGTGGTTGTGAACTGCCTATAGGAAAGAAAATAAAATATAGAATATAGCTTCATTTCAAAGGCAGCATAATTTTCCTGGTGTGTAAGTTTCATTTTCAAGCAGAAATTTGAGCTTGGCTGATTATGTGACCTGTCGATTAGACTGTGGGCTAAATTTTGTTTATATGTGTTTCAGGTTTATCCAGCTGAAGCTGGAGAGAGCAAGCTCTGCAGAGCGTCAGCTGGTCTTCAGTGAGATTCTGCAGGCGGCCTACCAACTCATGGTTGATGTGTTTGGAAATTATGTCATCCAGAAGTTCTTTGAGGTGAGACACACTCCACCCTCCCACCTGAAAACATGACCCAACTATCTGCAAGGCATTAAGGTCCAATAAACTGGTCTTTAATTTCAGCTGGAAATGTACATGCCGTTGTGTCAGATTCATGTGACAAATTCTTGATTTCCTTCTTTGTGCACTTTGTGGACGTTTCCGTTTTCACTAGCCAGATAGATAATGTTGTATATAGAAATGTCAGTCTTTGCATGTTGGTTACACAAAAACATCCTAATTGAACCTACTGCTGTAACAGTTTGCCAACTTGATATTATTTTGTCATAAGGATTAAGTATAGAACTAACTGGTGCCTAAAACTCTTATGACAGTAGTAAACAGCTGAGAGCTCAGACCTCCAGAAATGTTTGAGGGTAACACAGTTCACAGATTTGAAACTGATGGTCAGTTGACATGATTTTTCTTCCCTCATATTTCATTTTAGTAAAATTTTGATGGTCAGTTGTAAATTCTGTACTAAAAGAAAAACAGTATTGGCATTGCTTTGGAAATTTAATTAAAGCTAATGAAGGTTGGTCTGTGTCTTAGCGGATCAGCATCACTTTCCATGGGGGGGGAGCACATTCCTAAGTTGAACGTGCTTGTAACAGGTCACGGATAGGGTAGCACTTGTATATAGTGATTGTCATATTGGCACTTATTTTAGTAAATTAAGTATTTGTTGCTGTGTTAATTTAATAATAGATTAGTTCAGGTTTAGTGATGGCTTGAAGCAGAAACTGAGGCTCAGCATTAACAAACATTGCAGCTGGCAGGTAGATGAGGAAGAAATCAATTACGTCATCCTTTAGTCATAAAATATTAACATACAACCTGAAAGGTACTACATTTAGAGAGTGGATTTTTCTTTTTGACGTGCAATGAAACTGTGTGTGTGTGTGTAGTTTGGCAGTCTGGATCAGAAGTTGGCGCTTGCTGAGAGGATCCGTGGACATGTGCTCTCTCTGGCTCTGCAGATGTATGGCTGCAGAGTGATCCAAAAGGCTCTGGAGTTCATCCCCTCTGACCAACAAGTTATTGTGAGAGCACCCCACACATCTTTTCATCTGTGTTGTTGCGCGGGGCGAAGACATGTTTAGTAGATGGACTGACCATTCTGTTTGTGGTGCAGAGTGAGATGGTGCGGGAGCTGGATGGCCACGTGCTGAAGTGTGTGAAGGATCAGAATGGGAACCACGTTGTCCAGAAGTGCATCGAGTGTGTGCAGCCTCATGCCCTCCAGTTCATCATCGATGCCTTCAAAGGACAGGTGGGTCACCATAGCAACTGGCCTCAGACAAGGATTAAATGTCAGCCTTTACATAAACCTCTGTGTGTATGTGTGTGTCCGCGTGTGTAGGTTTTCCTTTGATGTGTTTTTGTGGTGATTGAAGTGGCTCTTGTAGATGAAAGGCTCTGTGTGTATTTTTCTGGACATTCTTGTGTGTATTTACTGTGTTTGTGTTGTACAGGTGTTCGCTCTGTCTACACACCCCTACGGCTGCCGGGTGATCCAGCGTATTTTGGAACACTGTCTTCCAGAGCAGACTTTGCCAATTCTGGAGGAGTTACACCAACACACTGAGCAGCTGGTCCAAGTAAGCAACACACAGCCTTTTATTAGTAATGTTCCTTAAATCTTTGGTAACTGTGGTGTATTTGTGGTGCTGTTTTTCTTGGATGCTCTTCTAGTCTTTTGGACTGTGCATAGAAACGTAAGTAGGGACGCAGTGATTATTTTTATGGCCATTTCTTTACAGCAGAAATAACCTTTTTTTTTTTTTTTTTTTTTTTTTTTTTTACCTAAAGCTCACGCTGCATGCACATCCAGTACTTTGTTAGCCAACATGTAAATAACATTTGTTAATTATTGAGCCGAGCAGTTTTAGGCATTCTTAGGTTGCAGAAAAGCAAGGGTTAAAAGGAAAAGCAGTTATCTATTTAAATGATGTGTAGCTACCTGTTATGCATAATGAAGAAGCTTTCTGGTATAACTTAAGCATGTTATTCTTTTTTGTTTTTTTACTCTTTTAGTGTGTTGTAGTTTTTTGTTCATATAAGTTGGTCTTCAAAATAGCAAAGTACACACCAGAGGAAGAAACCTCCTCTTTTCCTAGCTACCTGAAATCCCTTGTTGGAATTCCAGCCCCTTTCCATTATAAATTGATGCTATTTCATAAAACGATTCTTATTGCCTGCCTAACAACAAATGTTGCGCACATTAACACAAGAAAGCTAAAAAAATAAAATATAATAATAATAATAATAATAATAATGCACCAACCTAAAAACATATTGTTTGCTCTAGCTTGCGAAGGTGAATCTTTGGTTGATTGCTGATTGTGTTTGGAGCAGCTGATTCTAATCATGCGTCTGTGCATAAAAGCTTTGACTTTGTTCCTTTCTGCTGCGTTATTCATGTCTGTTGCTGTTTGTTTGTGTAGGATCAGTACGGAAACTACGTAATTCAGCATGTGCTGGAGCACGGCCGTGCCGAGGACAAGAGCAAAATCGTCTCGGAGATCAGAGGAAATGTTCTGGGCCTCAGCCAGCACAAGTTTGCCAGGTAAGCATAATTAAGAGCTAATTTTACTAGTAACATAGAAGAACATAAATTTCGTAGACCATGCGTTATAACTATGCCCGTTTCTCTGTCTGCAGTAATGTGGTGGAGAAGTGCGTGACACACTCCCTGCGTGCTGAGCGGGCCATGCTGATTGATGAAGTGTGCAGTATGGCGGACGGGCCCCACAGTGCCTTATACACCATGATGAAGGACCAGTACGCCAACTACGTTGTGCAGAAAATGATCGATGTTGCTGAGCCAACACAGCGCAAGATCGTAATGCACAAGGTGCATATTTTAACCTACCTAACTGCCTTCCTTACTTTACTTTCTACTTCTTGTATATGTGTATGTATTCGTCTTTCTGCGTTTCCTGTCTTTGTTTCTATCTCATGTTGCCCGCCGTTTGAAGCCTGTGTGTAGACGTGAGGTGTTTTCCTACAGTGCATTGTAGTGTGGATGTTTGATGTTCCATGTTCTTTGTACCTAGATACGGCCTCATATTGCGACCCTGAGGAAGTATACATATGGGAAGCACATCCTGGCCAAGCTGGAGAAGTACTACATGAAGAATGGAGTTGACCTGGGCCCGCTCTGTGCTCCCCCCAACGGCATCATGTAAACTCTTCACGCTAATCCCCTCGATGCGCGTGCGTGTATGTGTATGTGTGGAGATAGGAGCGAGCTGTTGGTCTGAGATCACTGTAAACCCTCCCCTTGTATTGCTGAGTCCCCCCCCCCCCTTTCTCCAGGTCCTTGTGAGCTTGTTCTTGTTTTCTCTTTTTAGCATATTTACTCCCAGTTCCTCTCCCACTACTACTACTTAAACCTCGATCCTCTTCTGTTTCTGTATGTACGTATGAGATGAGAGAATATTTGATTTGATCCCAGTTTGAATCATGGAGGCTTCCGCATATAAACACTTTATTGCTAATACACGTTTCTAACACACTCTCTTTCATAACACAGACACATTACACGCTAACACACTCTTGCTAACATGACGCAGACATTTAGCATGGGAGACGTTTTTGGTCTTGCTTCTATAAATATTTAGTGCATACTTGGTGTAGAACTTTGCATATATATATAAATATATATATAAAACTTTGTAGTTTTTTCTGGTTTTTGATGTCCAATCTGTACCTATAATCTACCCAGTAGTGAATACATACTTCTGATTGTATAATTGTACATTTGTAAACCTTCGCTAATGTAAATGTGGACTCGCTTCTACAGCCCTTTTTGGTATGAGAAGAAGAAAAAAAAAAAACAAAATGAGGAAAAAAAGAATCTTGTGCATTTCAGTGTAAATTCTCACCTCTTTGGTTGTTGTTTGAGTTATGAGTTGTTGTATATTGTAAATTGTAATATCAAAATTTTTTGTTGGTTTTGAAGCCCTTTGGATTAAAATGGCATAGATGTACAAAGAACACAAATATGGGCACTCTGCTTTTAGCCATTCACCAGCCATTTTTCCCCACATCTGCTCATCCCTTATTTTTTTCTTTCTTTTTTTCCTTTTCTTTTTTTTTTAAGAAAAAGATCTTTTATAGTCTCTCCCTTGCTCCAGGGCAGATAGCAGCAGCGTTTGTCTATGTGCATGATACATAGGCTGCCCTGGTCGCAAGGTGTGTACAGATTTTGCCATTCTTTTGTCTACTTGTAAGTGATTGTAACATTTGATTTGGAACACTCTGCGGTGTATATTTAAACAGCCTTGTGTATATTTCCTATGATCTCTTTATGCGAGCACACTTGTAACCATAATGTGTATAGTTAACAGATGCTGTGTGTGCTTTCTGCCTGGGCAACTATTTTTTGTAACTCCAGTTGTAGATTGTCTCTAAACGATGTGTGATCTTTATTTTGAAACAAAACATGGATAAAAAGCTCAAAATTTAAAAAAAGCCTCCAGACTCTTTCATTTTTCTTCTTGATGTTCTGCTATAATTTTGAACGTCTTTGTTTCTTTTTGTTATGCAAATGTTTTGCTGCATTGAATTTGTGAGTGCATGGGCTGCATGTGATCAGCTAGGATCTCTAAATTTGTTTGTAATCACATGTAATTAAAAGGTAAACGCACATACATACATGCACACGAGTTTGGGGAGGATTTGATCTTGTATGTCGGCATCATTGAAACTGCACAACTGATCACTGACTCTTTCAGCCCATTTGGTCTACGGATTAAAACCGCTGCTAATATGGCCTGTTTTGAAATGGTCTGGTTTTGTTATAAAATATAATTTGCTTATAGCTGATTATTCAGCCTACAACAATGTAACTCCACCCCTCTACACTGATATAAGTATTATTGTAGCCCACACTGCTGCTTAAACAGGGTACAAGACAAGGTGGGCAAAAAAGATGTAATTATATGTATTAGTATTTGAGTTTTAGCTGTAAAAACTCTCTAAACAAGCTCTGATTGCTTTGTAGTGGTGGTGATAGGATCGTCATGTCTACAACCCAAATCTAGATATTTTATGTACTATCCCAAACCACTAGTGAACCTAAATATCTGTGTTTTTTATGTAATGTTGATGGTAAATTAGTTATAAATCTAAAACATTTTGCCTTAGATCATCATGCATGGATTAAAAACACATTATGAAACAAAACAACATAAAACAATGTGTCAGACATTAGGCAGCATATATCTTTCCATTTCATGCAAGAACTTTCTGTGAGGGAGTTTTCAGAGGCACTAACTCTTCAAACATCTGCTTGCTATCACCAGCACTGAACAATCCTGACTCTGCAAGTTTCTATGGAACAGAACATTTCAAATATCTCTGCATTACTTTGTGTGTATATGCTGTTTATGTAGAATATTTTTTTAAAAATCAGCAGAGTTCCCTCTTAAAGGCACAGTAAAAAATAGCCTATGTAATTTAAAGAAGTTGGAAAATGATCCTCTGGGAGTGATTTATGGCTTTGGTATATAACCCTGCACAAACATAAGTGGAGCTCATGGGGAAACAAATGAAATAAAATGAAAATATAAGATGTTGGACCTTTAAGTAAGCTGCTACTGTTTAAGCAGTATAAATAGGGCAGGGAAAACTACTGGGAATCTGCCGCACTTACCTTACAAATCCTGCATGTGCAGCAGTCTAAGCCATAAAACATGCTTCAGTCATCCTGTGTTGTCAACTTGTGGACAGTTCACACGTCTCAGATTAAAGAAAAGGTTTTTGTTTTTTGTTGCTACTGGTTGAGTTTGCTGGACGTGAATCAGGCAGGGTCTTGCAACACATCAGGATTTTGTAAACAATGAGGCTTAATCACTGTCCAGGAATTCACCTCAGTGGGCTGTAATGATCCAAAGCCTACAGTAAATATAGAGGAGTCTCGTACTCACACACAAAAGACAAAGAAAGTGTTCATGGAAGATAAATGGTTGATGTTGGTTTATTCCTCAGAAAGCCAAAAATAAATCCATTCAAACCTTGTTAATGTCACATAATTCATGAAACAATGTGCAGAACCAAAGTGTTGCTGGCGTGGTTTGAGGCTGTATGTCATTAAACATTAACGTGAATATGATGTAACGTTAATGCCAGTACGTCTCACCTCATTAAATTAATTCCGAGCTGGCTTTTCATTCAAGTGACCGTGGTGCCCAGTTCTGTCCTGGGAGAGTTCACATCCAAAACACCTAGCTCTAATATTGGCTTGCCTCTGTGTGGGCTGTTATTTTCTTGATGTGGGTTGGAGCTATACTCAGGCGGTGGTAGATCACCAGGATCAGGATTGGACACCGCGCGCTGTGAAACTCCACTTTGCTTGAGCTCAGATTAGCTCAGCACATCATGGTGGATTTGAATTTGAAACCTGTCTGTCACGCAGTCACCATCACGTCTACAAACCTTGTCAGCTCTGGAGACTGGCCTGTATGCATCACACGAGCACAGGTCTATTCCTGTCCTGTCTTGGTGGGTTATTTCCATTTAGCTCTGTAGTACTGTCAAACACTACTGTCTGCATCTCAGCCAACTCCAGAAGAAAGATCTGTAATAACACAGGAATTGCTATTTCTATAAGAATCAGACCATTATTGTTTTTTTAGGGTAAAGGAAGTCAACATTTTAAAATCTATCCATACAAGAGAGAGACAGGGATATTATAGAGGGTAAAAGTATTATACATTATTATACAGCACCATGAAAATCATCCTCTTCCAGGCTCACATATGATGTTTGTGTCCTGTTATCTGCCCTTTGAATCAAACAGGTTGGTCTTGTTACTGTTGCCCAGTTTTGTGTCCCATTGAAATGCTCCTTGAGTGTGAATTGGAGGGCATCAATTGTTTTGGACTGTAAATAGGCCTGTAAATGTAAATTACAGAAACAGTTAATTCAAACAGGCTGTTTTTGAAGCTTCCGTATTGCAGAGTTATACACAGGAGAAGCATTGACATTGCGACAATCATGCCCATAATGTAGAAGAAAATATACTCTTTAAACCTGTAGCACAGTCAGAAAACCAACCTGGCCGATGGAAACTCATGCTCCAGCTCACTTAAGCTGTAAACATTCATTTCCATACTTTCATTTAACATTCAATTAAAAATCTTTTCTTACTGTTTGGAACTAAATACAGTCCAGCTAATCGTGCACAGAGCATCATGAAACCAAAGCGTACTCAGCTGACACATTGCCACTCCACCTCTTCTGCCACCATGACCTGCCCAAGAGCAGTGACCCTGTGTTTCTCTCTAATGTGCCTGAGCCACACAGTCTCGCCAAACTGCCCCAGGCTCACTGTGAGGTTGCATCAAGTCATCATAATCTCCATAGTGAGCTCTAACAAGCTAGGGCAGGCCCTTCTAGCACTGATGCTTACTGGCCATCTAAGCTTGGTCCCCCCACCCTGCCGCTGCTGCATCCATCTCAAATTGCAGTAGATAAGCTGACCAGCTCCCTGTACCATCACAACGCCTTGTCCTAGACAGATGCATTTGTGTTACAGAGGTGGCTCTGGCCAAATCCAAACAACGTCAAGGCTGGTAGCGGTGCCAGGAGAGAGGACACTGTGGTGAATGTTAAGTTCAATGCCTACCTGCCTATAAACTGTTGCGGGTCAGTTGTTTCCTTGGATGACCTGTGCTTGAGGGAGATATACCATACTGCTCCGCCATGCATGGTGTTAAAAGGGTGGCCGGAGTGCCCATGATCCCCCTAAAATCTGATTGCTAGCAACAGAAGCCATGCCAAAAAATTTTTATCAGCTCACTGGCTTTGAACTTGCTGTGGGCCGAGCGTTCACATCTTTCAACAGAGAGGTGTTTAGCTATTGGCAGAGGAGCAAATAGCACACTGCAAACTTTTAGGAGAGAGTTGTTTTCCCCAAGGCCCATCCCCGGTCACATGTGCTTCATGGTGGCTTGTTGCTTTCTTTTGCTGTCTTTAGGAGAGTGTACTCTTCAACTCTTCACATTCCTTTCCTTCACCCTACCAGATCCTGGGGCTTCCACTGAGACGGTTCTCTTTGCTGAATCTTTTGCCAATTCTTTTTTTTTTTTTTTTTTGAACAACTGTTTTTATTTTAACATGGATGAAGAGTGATCATATTAAGATAGATGAGATAGAAAAAAAAATAATAACAATAACAAATAAATAAATGACATAAGTATAGAACAGCCCCCATTCCCCCTGCTCACCAGAGCCTCTCACCCCAGGAAAAAAAAATATATATGGTAGATGAATTCAAACTAATCTCTGAAAATAAAAGAGACATCTAAGAAAGTCACAGCAGGAAGAAACAAATCGTTTCACCTTAGCAAAGGCTGTGCTTCATCTTTCCACTGTTTTGGCCTTGGCCCCATGTATATGTGCTGTAGAAAGTTCCATTGAAATGATATCTAGTAGCGTTAGAGCCCAATGCTGTCTACATAACAGGGTTGTAGGATTCCGACGCTTGGCGTATAAGAGCTTAGCTGCTGTAAGAGCAGCTAGTAGCATATTTCTTTGCCATATAGAAGATATAGAAGTTGAAGATTAAAAAAAATATTCAAGAAAAATAAATCTAATGACAAACATACATTTTCCCCCAATAAGATAAAGATATCATTAGCTAAGTTCCGCCAAAAATAGTGAGAGTTGGACAGCTCCAGAAGTAATGATGGAAAGTACCTTTCTTTTGCCAATTCTGATACCATTGTAGGCGAAACACCTTGTATTGTTAATTAGTTTGTTTTTTTGTTTTTATATTATACTGCGTATAAATTTCATGATGAACTGACCAACATAAATGGCCCCAAATCTCTTGTAGAAGTCTGGCTCCACTTAGCTATTCCTTCTCCTATAAAAGTTACTATTTTGGAGATTCAAGGTTGAGCTGTTGTGTTTTGGATGCTGGTATGATGGTCAACCAGCATGTCAATGCTGGGTGACTAGTTAAACCAGAACCAGACCAGCATAGACCGGAATGGTATGGATGCTGGTCTATGCTGTTTTTTCCACATAGCACAGAAGGACAGTTTGGTTCTCGTGATAGGATTTTAAGTTATGACGTTTGTGTTACAAATTATTGTTTAGCTTCATGGGGACTAGACAAACGTTCATCCACTGGGCCGCCACACACAAGCATACTACGACAGGCTGTGGCCTGCAGGGGGCGCCCTCACACACAGCAGGAAAATCCGCCCAAAGCACATCCTCCTCCTCCTCAATGCACGCGCGCGAGAGAGAGAGGGAGAGAGAGAGAAAGAGAGAGAGAGAGAGAGAGAGAGAGACTGGAGCTCGCTAATTGTGAATCCAAGAGGACCCGAGCACAAAAAAAGTGTGAGGAGAGAAGAGAAGCAGAGGCCGCGCGCTGCTCCCTGGCGCTCCGTGTCGTGTTCAGCGGGATTAAATTCCTCCGCGCTCGCGGGCTGACGGATGTACCGACGGTCGCCCTCACTCAGTTTGGGTCCTGAACACTGAGGGAAAGGCTTTGGGTCTTTTTTTCTTTTTTTATCTGTTTTACTCGCGGAGGAGAAGCGGGGGCGCGTTGCTGCTGCAGGCGTCCGCAGCGCCATGAAGCTCCCGTGCTGGATGGCTCTCGCGCTGCTGCTCGCGCACTCCGTGGCGGTAAGCGGGACGCTCGCGCTCTCTATTGTTGTTGCGATTTCAGCACCTCGTGCGTGCGTGTGAGAGTCTTCGCTGTCTTGTCCGTGTGTGTGAGTGTGTGTGCGCGCGTGCACAGGAACCAGGACCCAGTGCGCGCGGGTGATGGCACCGTTCTTTAGGTGTGTGTGTGTGTGTGTGTGTAAGTAGCCGTGCATGGCTGATGCTCGCGGTGCTCGGCGGTAAATCTCGAGGCGACCCACATTTGTCTGCGGGCCGCAGACGGCGCGTGTCAGGCGGCGTGTCGCAGGCGGCTGGCGCGCTTGGGCTCCGCGCGAGCCTGGAAGGGGTTTGGGAGGCGCGGGCTGTCCCGTGTGCCGTTGTGATCTGTGTGTGCGGGTGGGTATGTGCGTGGGCATTGTAGGTCAGGGACACACATTCGGCCCGGGCCCCCCTCCCACAGTGGTCTGTGTTGATGTGTAGTGGCCGCTGACAGTGTCTGCGTGCGTGTGAGTGTAGGGGTGTGAGTGTGTATGGGTGGCCTATAATTAACGCGTCTCAACTGATTACGCGCTTTTGTGGGCTGCTTCGGTTTTTTTGCACAGGGGTTTAAGCACGCGGGGTAGGGGTAAGGGGAGCGAGAAGGGGGTCGGGGGTAGAGGGCAGATCGGGGTGGGTTAGGAGGAGACTGAGGTGGGGTAAGGGGAGAATGGGGTGGGGTCGGGGCAGCTCGGGTTGTTGGGAGGGGGGTTAGAGTGGGTAAGGAGCGCCTGCAGGGGAGCGCCACAGCGATGACGTCATGCGGAGTCTCAGGCCTTGAGAGAACTGATTAGAGACAGTAGGGGCAGAGCGGTGGAAGCTCCTTCTGGCAGCATATTATTGATCTTACAGCTGTTTAGGAAAGGCCAGAGAACAAACGTAGTCGTGTTGCATTTAGATTGCTCAAAGGATGCTTCAGCTATTTGTTTAAACCTGTATACCTGTAATTACCTCATTTGTGGCATACAATTGATAACCACAGACAATAACTCTTAACTGTTTCCCTGCAAGTGATAGGAAAATGTTTTCTTAGTATACACTAAGCCAATTAGGCAGGTGCTAAAACGCTGTTACATTGACTTCTAGTACAAGTGGGTTTCAATATGTGAAATTTTTAGATTAAAATATTCCTAAATTACCTCAAATTGTCAATAGAATGTAAGGAAGTCAGAGTTTTGGTGTCAACAAAGCCTGTGTATTGTGTTGCAGAGATATCTATTGAAGTCATCATGCTAACCAGCTAGCCTAGACCTGTTCTGTCTCATTATACCACTTGTACCTGAATCACTGTAGCTTCGTGTTGAATCTCTACAACACAGTGTATTCTAACCTCTTATCAATCATTTCAAAGTACAGGTAGAAAGGAGGAGTGCATACAGCCATGGCTGAAGCTCTCGACAAGAAGCCATGTTTGGCAGCAAACTAAACAAGTGATATAAATAGAATGGAAAAAAAAAGAGTTAACATTGTTACTGCTGGAGATGCTGTTGGCGAGTAAAGGGATGAAGTTTGATGCTAGACTGGTAAGAAAGTAAGAAGGGAGGAAAAGGCACTGTGCATTTCCTGGCGATATATTGTTTTTAGAATGAATTAAATCACATACTACATATTAGACAGAAAAAATAGGCAAAAAAATGCTTTAGATTTCTTATATTTGCGACCAGCTTTCTGAATTCTAGGACTAGGGGAGAGGGATATGGCAAATATAAATCACATTATTTAGTTTTTCTAAAGATTAATATGTTAGAGCAGAATGCATCAGTAGTAAAAGATTAAAAAAATGTGAGTACTATGTTTCTTATTTAAATGTTCTACATACTGCGCAGCACCAAATCCAATTAATCAGGGCTAATTTTACTCTCTTTTAATGAAACATGCACTCAGTCAGTGTTCTTCAAGAATGGTCTGAAAAGCATATTGACCCCATTTGCGCCTGAATTACTTCATGTGTTGTATCTGGATAAGAGCAAGCCACATAAAAACATGTAAGAAGCCTTCAAAAATGATAGGAATTTAATCAAACTACTTCAGGAGGTGTTTTGAGATGTATTGAGTCACATATTATAGCAGTGTAAACGTAAACAAGACACCAAGACTCCAAGACACATTCGACATCCTAAACTCCTCACAGTACAACCCAACCCTCTCCCCATGCAGTATGTCACTGGGCACGTGATCTGTGGAAAAAATGCTTAATAGCAATATGGACAGACGTACAAATCACACTGCAGATGATAGAGACTGAATGGATAGACATATAACAATATTTGCATATTCAGATTCAGAGCAATGGAATTTCTTTTCAGTCTAACTGGAGATGCATTTGACTACAGAGTGTAAATGCATGTGGCTAAAATCGTATTCCATGAAGTGACCAGGTGTCAGAGAAACACATTGTCTTATTCTATTGTCTGCCTGAGTTAAAACTTAAACTTTTCTTTCTCCAAGCCTGTGCACTCAAATGAGCATACCTCTCCGTCTCTCGCTCTCTCCACACGTATTAATTTACACCCACTCTTGCCATTTCAGTAGGCTTGAAAGGGCCTGCTATTGCATTTTACACTGTCCAGAATGAATGTTTGTACCAGCCAGATATTGATGCATCCCTAAAAGGAAGTCAAATGTGAATCAGTTCAGTTACGTCACATCCTATCTGGTCCTGTCTGCCAAGGATGGAGTTTAATTTAGCTCTGCAAATGTAACTAAGCGGACCCATCTCCCTTCCTCTCTGCTGTGTGAGTATGCGTGACCGTGTGTGAGTGTGTGTATGTGTGCTGAGGATCATGTTGGTCAGTACTGAATCAGTGTTTTGTGCTGTAGATGACAAAGACAACCATACAGAGAGAGGAGGAGTAGAAAGAGAAAATGGGAGTGAGGAATGTGTGAAGCGGTCAGAAAGCTCTACCACTGACTTTTCTCACACGCACGCGTGACTGCGACAAAAACTATCTGTATTAAAAAGTCTTGATAGTCGTTTTAGAGCTGCTGCGTAATCGAGGTCCGCACAGGCATGAAATTGAGGGCCGAAGCTGACTCGACCAGGCCTGAGAGGAACTGCTAAAATTGAAAGCCAGACTCGCACTAACAAATATAGATTTGTCATAGACACGATTTACTGGGTGTTGCATTGTCACTAAGCGCTTGAGTTGATGGACAGAAGATGTCACACTGAGAAAAGCTGGTATGTTGCTGGTATGTGTAAACTAGGGCTGTGTATTGGCAAAAACCTGGCGATATAATACATATTGTGATACAGCGGTTACGATTCAATATATCGCAATGTATTACGATACTTTTTAAAATCCTACTATTAAAACACCACTATATAAACAGATTTGCCAATGCTTACAATAGCACTGCACCCTTGTGCTGCTTGTTAATGTTGGAGTCGAGCTGAAATTGGATTACAACACTACCATCTAGGGGTCAGAGGTTTAAACACAACACACAATGATTCAGTGTCTGCCAGAAATCTGTGTATCAATACTGTGTTTTTGAGAATCGATATAGTATCACGAAATATAATATCCCTATATTTAATATTTAAATATTTTCCTTCACCCCTAGTCTAAACCGAACTAACAGTTTTGCTATTAGTATATTTTTGGTGCAATTGTTGGTGAAGTCAAATGGTCAGTAAATGGAGAGTAAAACTTGCGGGTGTGTTTAATAGTGAAAGTATTAGCATTTCCACACAACGAGAACTTGAGGATTGGGACTAAACAGCAGTGCAGAAAAAAAGCCACTAGTTAGTAAGTCAAATCAGAAAAAAGGCTTCAGTTTGCCAGGAAGCGTAAAGACTGGACTCTGGTGAGTCCAGATTGACCCTATTCCAGAGCAACTGGCACATCGGGGTAAAAAGGAAGCTCATGAAGTGATGCACCCATCATGCATATTTCCCACTGCACAGGCCTCTGGAGGCAGTGTTATGATCTGGGGTTGCTTTAGTTTAGTTTAGGCTGAGGCTCTGCTGTATTATGTGGTAATGAAATGTGATAATAAAAAGTCAGCTGACCACCTTAATGACTGGGTTTTCCCATCAGTGGATTCCTTCTTTCCTGATAGCCCAAGAATATTCCATATTAATGCAGAGATTGATCAGGCTCTAGTTGTGAAAGAGTGGTTCACCACAGAGGCCAGACCTCAACCCCATTAGAAGTCTTTCTTTTATGGAGTGGTTTGTTGCTCCCATTGCCAATACAAAATCTGTTAATACAAAATCTGTACCAAAAATGAATGCGAGTCTGGACGTAAATAAATGTTGTGATGTTGTATAAAGATGTTGAAACAATGCCACAGTGAATGATGTGCTGTAATCAAAACTGCAAACAGAAATATTAGAGGGAGTGGCTTATTTCTTGGCCAGCCAGTGTCGGCTTTGTTAAGGAACGTGAATACAACAAAGTGCCTGGGTGTATATTTGATGTAGTCATATAAGAGGATGATCTTGCAGAGAGTGGTATCCTGTTTTGCTGAATGAGATGAACACAGATAGATGGAGTCATTGCAGTGTTTGCCATGGTGTAAGCTTTGAGGATAGGTGGAAGACTGAGAGTGCAAACAGGGACTTGCTCATCCTTCAGAGGTTTCATACACTTAATATTTGCTTGTGCTTCCTCACTTTCTTTAATGGAGCATTGTGCTTTTCTTGTGAAGCTCATAAATGTTTTAGAGAGAGTCGAATCCTTCAAGAGAAACCTCCAAATGGCACCTTTTACTTCTCAGTAAAACGCTCATTTGTATGATTTAGGACAAATTCTTTTCTCATGTAATTACTGAGCAACAAGCTTTAGGATGTAATAGGCCAGACAATTTAGGGGGGGGGCTAAACCCTCTAGTTCTGTGTGTGTGGGACCTCCCTACCATTGCTTATGTTTCATAGAGGTCCCCAATTATTCATACTGAGTAATAAGGTTTAAGATTGAAGACGAAATAGTAAGCAGGAAAGGGCGGTTCATGTGTCAGGACAAGGCGGCGCACTTCACAACGGGGCTGCCTAATCTGAGTAAGCTAAATGGCCTGCCTCACGATCACCTCCCTCTGACCTCCACCACTCCACCTCCCTCCTCCCCAGAGGCAGCCCCACAGGTGATGGATGCTAGCAGGTGGAATCTGGGTCGTGGCACCAGTATGGATAAGCGTTCATTACCCTGCGCTTCCTCACCTTTGCACAAATGAAACTTTTGATTTAGTGTCTGTGTGGACGAAAGTGCTTGTCGATTGAAGGCCTAATTGTGATTGAGCGGAAATGTAAATGTTTGTAGCTGTCGAGATATCAGCTTGTTTACTGGGGCGCAGTAAATACTCCATGTCCAATACGCTGAGAGCTGTATTTACATAGAAAATGGAAAGAAGGGGAAAAAAGAGAGGAGGGGGGTGAGGGTGTGCTGGAAGATAAGGGGAGAGAGAGAGAGAGGGATTGGATGGAGAAGTGCAGGGCCGCTTGCTCTTTCCCAGGAGACTGCTTTCTACCTGCTCGACAGAGTCGCCATGACAACCACAGAGCACAGTACAGTCACAGCTTTATCGCAGCCTCTCTCCTCCTGTGTCTCTCTCTCTCTCTCTTTTTCTTTCTCTTCTTTCTCTCTCCCAATTCTCTCCCCCTTGTTTTGTTTCTCTGTCTCATCTCTTT
Source organism: Megaleporinus macrocephalus (assembly GCA_021613375.1). Classification (NCBI taxonomy): domain Eukaryota; kingdom Metazoa; phylum Chordata; class Actinopteri; order Characiformes; family Anostomidae; genus Megaleporinus; species Megaleporinus macrocephalus. The sequence continues at coordinate 14,469,606 of CM038703.1, forward strand.
ATTTCTTTTCTCTCCCTCTTTCTCTTTACCATCTCTCTCCCTTTCTCTCTTTTCTCCCTCTTTCTCTTTTGCCAACTCTCTCTCTCTCTTCTGTTTCTCTCCATTTTCTGTCTTTCTGTCTCACTTTCTATTGCTCTCTCCTTCTCTTCCTCTTTTTCTCTTCTCTCACCCCATTTGTTTTGTTTCTCTCTCATCTCTATTTCTTTCCCTCCTTTCTCTCTTTCTCCCACTTTTCTCTGGCTGTCTCTCCCCTCATGTGCTCTGTCTTTTCCTATCTGTCCCTTCACTTGTCCTCTATTGCTCTTTCTCTCTCTCTCTCTCTCTCTCTCTATCTATTTCTCCCTCTTCCTTCCTATTTCTCTATTTTTCTCTTCTCTCCCACTACCTCATTTCTCTCTTTCTCTTTTTCTCCCTCTCTCTCTCTGTCTCTCTGTCTCTCTCTCCCTTCCCACTCCCTGTCCCTCGCTTGCTCACTAATTAAGATGCTGCTCCAGTCTGGTGGGGGAGGGGAAAACCTCTACCTGAGAGACAGACGAGGGGAGGGAGGAGAGGTGGAGGAGAGGGTGATGTAAATGATAGTTTGTGTCTCTGGTGTGTATGTGTGTGGGTGTGTGTCTGTGAATGTCTGTGTAAGGCTTCACCCTTGTCCTTGTTTTAAATGCGCATATCTACAGTTCTGGAAAATGGTAGTTTGCGACAGTGAAGAAAACTGCAGTGTGATGAAGAGGTTTTATTCCTACTCCCAGAATGATGGACACGGATTGTGTGCCCCAAATTTCTGCACATTTGTGTCTGGGCTGAGCTATAATAAGACTCTAAATTAGAGAGCATCGGTGGGACGGGCTGCAAAACCACAATGAATTTAAAATGTTCCATACAGCCGGTCTATAAATATGAATACAGCCACTGTAGCCAGTAGGACACGGGGGGTGGGGTGTTTTGTGTGTACGTGTGTGTGTGTGTGTGTGTGTAGTTTCTCCCTCGTGCTCTCTATCCTCTCTCGCTGTTTGTTTGTTCTGCAGATATTCTCAGGGCCTCTGGCTGAGAGTGGGTGGGGCCAGTGATGCATTTCCGTGGAAATAGAGGACCCACTTGGATAATTGGGTTAACGAGAGGTTAAGGGCGTGGCCCGTGGGCTCTGGGGACATGTGGAATGTCGTTAACTTTTCGGTGGCAGGGTGGGGCAGAGTGAGCATTCGAGAAACCCCTAGGACAACAGTGCAGTTCCAGAGGGAGAGCATAATAATCCTGAACATCCACGAGATAAAGCTGAATCTGAATACTTCAGATGGTGCACGCCTCGGAAACTAGCGTGCAGATTGCGTAGTAAATAACGTACGACCATGCATGCTCATGAGTAGCCTACTCCTCTAGCCCTCTGAGCTAAGCTTAGACAGTAGCTGTGATATATATGTATCATAATATTGGTGACAAAAAGGGGTATTCCAGCATTTTTTCAAAATCCTTTTTAGGTCATGTAGTCAATCAGGGTGGTTTGATATGTAGAGAAACTGCCTCGAATTCCTTTACAGTGAAGTACCAGGGGCTCAAAGTTTTAATGGCCTGCCTGTGCCCTCCTGAATGGGTTTGAAAAGAATCTATTATACTCATTTTCAATGTTCATAGTTTTATTTCTGAACAGATGCTTCACTTTTACATGCTTCAGTTTTATTAAAATGCAATATTTTTCTCATACTGTACATCTACCCCCCCCCCCCCCCTTGAGCCTAGTGTCCTCTGATTGTTAAGCATGCCCATTCTGTTCTGCACCTTTCTACAAGTTCCACTCCCTATTCTTTACAATATCAGTTTGAGCCAGAGTCTGATTCTGAAGGTCAGGTAGGACAAATTGGTAGATCCTCTGGGGCAGAGCCTTTCAGAGTGGTAAGTTTTTATTTTTTATTGATAATGTACTGGAATTCCAACAAGTCGTTTCAGCTTTTTTACAGCTGAGAAAAGTAATTTCTGTGGGAGAGAGTTTCTCCATGAATGAGACTGCCATGCCCTTTGGACTTCATAACTTTGCAGACCATTTACATGCACAAAAAGCTACAACACTCCATAGAAAAGCATAATAAGCCCTCTTTAAAAATAAATTTTAGGCCAAACCCTTATTTTAAAGCTATCCTGAAACAGCAGCTCAGACATTAGACAGCATGTTCATAACCATTTTGAGTAACATCTCTCTGTAAGGGAGCTTATTGGTGCATTAAATGAGAAAACCTCTGACTTGGTCTCCCTAGAACGGTGCATTTGACATGAAACCACTTAGAGTGACTTTATTTATATCTCAACTATTTAAATATGCAGAAATGTTGAAAAGTTGGTTCTTTTTCACAAAATAGGTGTTAGAATACTGACTCATTCCTTTAAAACTTACAGTGTTATATGTATGTGAGAGAGAAGGTAGCGATCACAGTATGTATGTGCGATGTGTGTGTGCTCTCTCTCTCTCTCTCTCTGAAGGTTTGCGGAGACGTCCTGGGGAGAGAGTCTTAAATTATTTAACACTCAATCCCCATGGAGGCAAGAACAAAATGGAGACCATACAGTAGAACACACACACATTCATTTTTCTCAGTGTTTATTGATAGTGAGTGGAATTAAGACAGATGCTGGAGAAGTGCGTTTATTTAAATCAGTGAGTCATATTTTAGGAGGCAGCTGCGGCACCCATGCTGAAGTGATGGTCCCGGCCAGGGACTGGGAGGTCAATAAAGAATTATTTAAAGTTACTGCATAATGAAATGACTAATGTAGGGATCAGACTACACGCACTCAGTCTGACTTTGACCCAGTTTTGTCATAAGCGACACATTTCCAGCGTCATTTGAGCTTCGGGAATGAGGAACGGGCCCTGTAATGTGACATAACTAAAGCACAGTGATGTGTTGTCTGGGACGTCCCATGGCACCTCAGTGAAGTCTAGTAAGTTTGGATACCCTATGACGTTAACCAATAGGAGGACAGAGTGCTCTCTGGCGCACATATGTGAATATGACAAAGAGAAAGAGGGATGCTGGTGTTGCAGCTGTCAGGTGGAACAACTAAACATGGCAAAGATTTGTTGAGCCATGGCAACCAAACCTCTTACCTTTACATAACTGGGTAGCATTTATATAATATTCCTCACATATTAACAAATTTGTTACCTCAAGCTCTCTTTGAGGGATAAACAGTGCATACTGTCATCTTGGTAACCCCAGTAATGGATCCACAATCATGTTTTCTTTCTTTTTGTTTCATGTTAGGAACACAAAACTGCCAGAATCAAAAAATAGCTCTTCTGTAGCCGTGAACGATATTTTCTTGATCCTCACGTGAGGATGTGCGCAAGGATTGGTTGGTGTCAAACATGTAACTTTGTTTGGCCAGTTTAACAAAGTAAACACAGTGAAAGACAGAAATATATGGGTGTGTCTCAAAACATAGTGAGTGTCCAAGTAGGCTGTCTAAGTAAGCAGTTGTTTAAGTAGCAGCGTTCTCTCCTCATCTCTCCTCATAAAACAGATTACTGAGACGCTCTAGTTAGAGAGAGACTGCGTCACGGCTTGTTCCCGCCCACTGCAGCACGCCACCTGTGGTTTAGCTGGTTGCTAAGCTACCGGCCGGCATCCAAAACAATAGCCCGAGGCTTAAAAATCCGCTAGCATAAATGCTAATGTCTTGAGTATAAAACTGCAAAATGGTCAACGACTCGTTACAGAGTTGTTAATAAAATACTGTTTTGTGTGATTATATGACAAGAAATACATTAAACACATTAACACATTAAAACCAGAGAGAATCAAAATAACTTACATTTTAAAACCACTTCACTGCTCGTAGATTTGCCTGTTAGTTTACATAAACAAATGAAGTTATTCCACGATTATGGTGTATAATGTCTGATTTACTCTACCAGTGAAAAGTTTGGACTCAAGCAACTGAATATATATTTTTGTAATTGTGAACACATTTTTATTTCGTGTTGAAAGACAGGTTTAAAGTTGGTTGTACAAAGACATTTCTAAAACAAACATTTTTTATTTAAATGAAAAAATGATAATCTATTTTTTATAACACCAATAACACCTAAGATGTCTATAGCAGTTTTTATGTCTTCACAATTATTCACTAATTACTATTAATATAGGAATAGATTCATAAAATAAGAAAAACACCTAGATAGGTATGTCCAGACTTTTTTTTATTAGTTTTAAGAAAAATCAATTAATGGTAAAGAATGTCGGTCTTAGCTGATGGGCCCGCTCGACCTGTGGACTCCACTTCCCAGAACCCCCTGCTGGAGGACGTCACCGTCACGTGTCCTCCGGCAGCCTATCATCATCATCCACCGAATACTGAATACACCTGCATGCAATTACCTGGGTGTATATAGAGACCTACCTGTTTACTTGCTCTTTGTTTTGCAAATGTTTAACATGTTTCGTGTTTGACACAATGTTTCTGTTTTTGACTACCGAGTTTGGATTTGCCCATCGCTGCTCTTTACCTGGTTTTTGACTCTGCTTGTTTTTGACTATCCCTCCGGTTTGCCCTTTTGTTAATAAATACTGTTCCAGTCATTCAATTCCACGAGCGTCCATTCTATCCGCCACACCCTGACCAAGAGTAATATGCCGGTAATGTGAGGCTCCAGCCAGAACAAGAACCGAACGAGAAAGAAATTATTACTGTAATGAAATCAGACGTTTTTCTGGACCATTTATTATGAAATCTACACACAGTGTTAAGGGGGAACACACACGTTTATGTTGGCCATAATCTAAAAAACAACAGAAATGGAGAGGCTTCGTTCCGATGCCAGCGAGATGCACCATCAAATCTTTATTTCGTTGCAGAGTCGTGGCAGTGTACTCAGTTAATTTGGTTACTCGTGATTTAAACTGAAATCTTTCTATTAGGTCAACAACACATGCACCAGATTAATGAGGAGATAACACTGGATTTGCCTGCTTGGCTTGCTTCTTACGTAAGGGACCCACATTTTTTGCTTATTTGAAGTGAACGGTGGTCCACGGCTTGTTTTGTTTTAACTCGGTCAAGGGACCCACATACAAGAGATGAAAGAAAATGTGCTTTACTCTCAAAATGCAAATGTGCATGCACAAAACACTCTAGATTGTTTTTTCAACTTGCGGCTGTCTGCCTCGTCAGACTGAGGGATTTCACACCAGAGCGGCCACGTCTGCACTTTTTTCTCTGTCACTTCTCCTCCCTCTCCCCCCCCACAGTCACAAACATACAAACACAAGGTCTGAACCTCTCAGTTGCAACTTTATCGCCCCGCGAGATCTCAGAGGGGTGTTTTTTTTTTAATTATTCAAAGCTCTAATTCCTGTGAGAATGAGAGATGTGAGAGCTTTGTGTGTATTGAAGTGCAAATTGATATGGCATCTTTACAACTCAGTGGTAGCCCTACCCAAAACACCCTGCCACACTGCTTGATAAGCTAGGCGACCAAATCAGCACTCTCTCAGTGTAAACTTGTTTCATTCAAAAATATGTGTGAGCCCCAAACAATGCATTAGACCTTCATAAGAAAATCCTGTTAGAATGCTCAGACTAGGTGCGCTAATGTCAGTGTTATTAACGGATAGGGTGCTGTGCAAAGCCAGAGACCAGTCTTCATTTATTTCATTTCCAGAACAGGAGTTCAAAAATGTATATATATACGATATAGAGAAAATGGGTCTAACATTTTCGGAGACCTGGTAATGGTTTACATAAAGCTTTCATCTTTAAGAGAGACTAGAAAATCAAGCTCCACTCTTAAGATCTGAAAACTGCTGCAGGTGTTTCAGCCCTACCACTGTGAGAAGACATCTCAAAACTATTGGTCTGAATGGATGTTTAGAAAAAAAAGCAACAACACTGGCAATGAAATACCACTCAAACTGAAAAGGCTTTGTTGGTATTTGCGTCAAAAACATTTTTATCTGGGGTTTTTTTTTTTTTAAGAAACTTCTGGGAAAACATCTCTGCAGATTTCTTTGAAAAACTGAAAGCGATAGGTAAAATACTGAAGGTACAGATATTATTGAAAGTTCTGTTAAATGCATTTTTGTTTCTTAGCTGGTGCTGAATACAAATATAACAGAGCAATTTGTATGATCATGATATACTGCCAACAATGGGGCAAAGATTGGGGGTTCTATTGGTGGTCTATAATAGTCTTTGTCTTGAGCTTTAGTCATCATTGTGTTCACTCTTCTTTTCATTTGCCACCCACCCTTAATACTCTAACCAGTAATGATATGATCTTACATTAGTGTGGTGCTGCTTCCTCATCCTCTCATGTTGGACTGATGGCAGACTAGTGACTCACTATCGCCTCTTAAGGTACAAAGTGTTATTACGAGACATGATGGGCCAGGGCTAGCTGGTTAGCATGCTAACTTCAGTAGATTTCTCTGCAAACGATACATAGACGTCTTTGACAGCCATCAAAATGGTCATTACTTCACATTCAGTTGTTGATTTTAGTTCATTTTGGAACAGTTTGCACCTTTAATGGCATCTTGACTGAAAATAAAATGAGTAAATGATGGTCTTTGATGTTTACTGTGTGCCAGGATTAACAGTTTTAACTGTTTTAATATATCACAATCAGACTTATGATTGATTTCAGTTGGCACCTTTTTGACCTGTTTGATTTTCTTTGTACTGTAAACTCAGGCAAGTATCTTCAGGTGTTGCTATATAGATAATTGTTTGTGAAGGAATTGTAATGAGGTTAAAGCTTATTTTTTGCCCTGCCACTGACCTTTGTGGTTTGGTGTTACACAAAACCAGCATGAAGCTGAAATTGAGTGTACTAAAACACTGACTGAAGAACAATAAACATTGAAGACTGACATTTTTGTTGTATTACAGTGAAAAGACTTGACAAACAAGAAGATGGTTTAGGTACAAATGACTTTAAATACATAAAAGCACTTGCTTGATATGTCTTTTCCTGCAAAGCACCACCTGTGAATCAAGACCCAGTGTAAAAACATTAGATGTGAAAGGATGTTAAAATGCACTTCCAGCTTTTGAACACTGAACAATGAGTTATGGACTTGCCACTTTGGTAAAATACATATTGTTTTACATTGTATTGTGTTTTGTTTTGCACAGGTGATGTGTTTATTAAATAAATAGTACACGGTTGATGAATGAGTAAAAAGGAATTCAATGACTGTCAGAAAGAAGCTGCTTTGTAAAATTATGTTTTCATTTTAAGTGGAGATCTCGGAATTGCAGACTTGAGGAGAAAGGACAGGAGTGGTTTAAGGACATAAAACATGCATCTGCCAAAACTAAGCTGACCTGAAATAGCTGGTTTGTTTGTTCTGGCTGGAATGCTGTGAATGCTGGAACTGTTCAGTGTTTTCCATGGGATGAAAAGATAAAAGAATAGGAGATGCACAAGAAAGTGTTACCTGTACTCAGTAGCACTCTAAAACACTGGCATAACTGTTTTGAAAAATGGAAAGGGACCTGAAATGTAGCCTTGTGTGAATTAAATAAAATCTATCTATCTATCTATCTATCTATCTATCTATCTCTCTCTCTCTCTCTCTCTCTCTCTCTCTCTCTCTCTATATATATATATATATATATATATATATATATATATATATATATATATATATATATATATATATATATATAAGAAAAATATTAGTTGATAGCATTTAGGTCAGTTATCTTATATGTTGCTATTTGTCATTGGCCAAATTTTAAAATGCCCTGATCTGCTGTATGTAAGAATGTAAAGCAAATGCTTACTAGAATATAGTGTAAAACACTATTAAGCGGTGGGGACATGCGTACATTGCGACATTGCTCTAGGCTAGATATCATGCATGTCTAATTTAATTTGAAAATAAGAGGAAAAAGAGCATCCGAGGGAACGGGCATCCACGGGAATGGTGGGAAAAAGAAAGAACAGTGTAGAGTCAGAACGAGCACAGTCACAGGAATCTTTCACACTGCGACAAATGTTGCATTCTCTGACAAATGTAAAATGAGTTTTCCACACTTTATTTTTCTCTTCACAGAAAAGAGATCTGACAGTGAACTCAGTTTAGGAGTGACGAATGGCAGATAACAGGGCTACCATTGTTATGACAGGCATGTTGACAGCTATGACATGTTGCTTATTCACTGATTTCAATGCAAGAACAAAACAGCTATTGCAGCAATTTATCATGTTTAATTGAAGTTAATAAAATGTTTTGTATTTGTCAGTTATGGCCACTTTTTTCTTTTCTTCTTTCTTTTTTTTCTTTTTCTTTTAATATTTCCCTTTTAAAATCTGTATGCATAGACTTGCAGGTTTGGGGAGAAACCCATCCCTATGCATTGTGATTACTTTTGGTTAATGTTTTACCAGAAATTAATGATTTGATTCTAAAATTTAGGTTTAAAACTTGATTTCAATACAGACAGGATCTCTTTCCATCCTTATGTACCCGAGAATTATGGGAAATGCAGTATACCATCAGCATCCTTCAAATTTCTGTACCGTAGCAGACTAAGCAGCTACCCTATTTGAATGTTCATGACTGTCAGCAATGCTTAAAAGTGATTTAACTAAGCAGGTTGCCTGTGATCGTGTAAAGTACTGCCAGATTGTTGTATATAGCAGTTTTTAGCTCTTTCCTATAAAGACAAATGCCATGGCCTAGTTTGTTAGCAGTAGCTATCTAGTAGGTCTAGCAGACTGATTTACATTGTTAAACCTGACCTAATAAAAATATTGTCACTGTCCAAATAAAAACATTTATATCCAAAATGGTAGCTTAACAGGAGTAAGCAAAATCATTCATTCATTCATTTATTTTTTTAAGCCACTTATTCTTCTGGGTCGCAGAGGGATACCGGAGCGTTCTCTGGCCAGAAGGCAGGAAACATCCTGAACAGTACATCACAGTATTTCTGTTGGCCCAATTATCATGAAAGCATCATAAAATTCACACTCTAAACTAAAAATAGCCAAAAGAATCCTGAGATGTTTGTTTTTTACTTTTAGACCAGCGACAGTATGTAGGTTACTTCCATGTCTGTAAGACATCCTACTTCTGTTTTACTGAGGCTCCCAGGTGTCTGTCTATGGAACAGTCAGATTTTGAGCTCCAGTTTTTGTTGCCCGGTTAGATTTTAGATGTCTCACTCTAAACATAATTTGATAAATTGATGTGTATGAAGTGTGTACAGTTCTAGCCCCGTCATTGCCCTTCGCTCTTTCAGATCTGTTACAAAGTTCAGTATGGCAACCCCCCCTCCCCTTGGCCCCTCTTAAACCTTATGTGCCAGCTGTTTATAAGGCTGTTATAACGATGAGCAATTTTGAGTGTGCATCATATATGTTTTTGTATGTACACCAGTATGTAATTACTACATCCATATTGCTTTATGAGGCTGTATTAGGTTTTATTACCAGAAGCATCAGTCTAATAAGGAACCTTCCATCATGTCATTCCAGTGACATGCTTCAATGGATGTACAGTTCCTCATGGACTGTGTGGGGCACATCTTAAAACTAAAGTCCAGGTGTAGTCCACAAATCTGCTCTGCTTTGCTGGAGCGCTCCCTCGGGGCGGATAATTCAATTTCTCTTTTGCTGTTCTGTAAAGTTGGAGAAATTGCTCTTTTGTCAGACTCTGGTTATGATGTTGGGCAGATTTATTCAGAGCAGATCATATTTATACAAATGGAAAAAGAGAAGATGAGCTAAAGCATGCCCTGGAGAGCATTACTGCACACTTGGTTGAATAACAGATGTAGGTTATCTGAATGCTTGGAGTAAAAATGAAATGACATGGTTATCACTGTTGTGGCTTTTGGCTGTTTTATGCCTGTAGAGCACCAAATGTTGAATTGTCGAGGTATGTTTATGCGACACTGAATGCTGCAGTTTTTTTTTAATATATCATTTGATTATACAAAACAGACGCAACTGTGGTGTTGTGAATCGGCTTAGGACGATATAATTTTGCCGAGAGTACACATGGTAATGGGTCCAGGTTAATCGAAATGGTATTTATACAAAAAAAGCGAATGCAAAAATGTCCCAATGTTGTCCGACTGAAGGCAGACGCAATTGTGCTCTGCTCAGACAGTCGTGGGAAATGGAATATGAATGAGCAGATGTGCTTCTGTGAAGTGCATTGCTCTGCCAAGTGTGGGTCCTAATTGCAATACAGAGAGAGACAGCATACACAGACACAGTTAAAATTCTGAACGAGTAACTGTTCATCAACTTCGTAATCCTCCGAGTGTAAGGATCTCATAGACAGCGGAGTTGTCCGCAATCTTCTGTAAGAGACGTGCTCTCAGCAGCTCAGATTTGAAGGCATTACTCCAGGAACTCTTCATCGATCTGCACAATAGCCATTACAGAGCTGAGATAAACTCTGCTTTTGAAGGCTGAAAATGATTAACAATAAAATGGATTTCTCAGCTGCGCGGAGTCTTGCCTCAGACTTTAATTTGCTGAGGTATGAATGGGGTCGCCTCTGCGCACCCCTCCCCCTCCAAACCTGTGTGTGCTGTTTCAGTCAAGCTCTCATAATTGTGATGAGATGCTGAGGCTCTCTCATGTCCGCGATGGTGTGAGTGGGTGAAAGACGCTTGGAGGATGTTAAGATCCCCTGCCGGGCTGCAGACATGACGATTATCTTCTGCCATATCACAAGCCTTTGTCAGGGAGCCTCGGGTGTAATCAGTGATGGGACTTGAAAAGACGTTACCGTAATGGAACAAGAGCTTGAGCTGTCACTCAGAAGTAGGATCCTAGACAACTAGAACCCATAGTAGTACAGTAACTCTGACACAGCGGTGAAATCCTATAGTATGAGCATCTTCCTGGTGTTTAGCCTTAAGCACTATTGGAGGTGGATTGATTTCCTCAGAGAAGGCTATGTAATATAATTTGTAAGAGATGCAGCTGGTCATTGTATACTGGATAAAGTACCTTTGCCCTTTTACCAGATTACAACAGATGGCCCACATTGAAACATCATGAACCAGATTGAGTGTAGCATGAGCCACACTGCATAACAACACACAGCAATTTAAGAAGGACTGCTATTATAGAGGGAGCTCTGGTTTTGGTGAATTACAGAGGCACATACAGTCATACCGAACTAAAAATCTCTGACCTTGTCAGTAAAAGAACTTAAGCTACATTCACTTTACAAGCTTTATCATCCATTTTTTCTCAGATCTGCTATTTCTGTCTGCTTTGAGCGATAACATTTGTGTAAGTGATCCATATCCGTGCTCTGAAATGACTTACATGAGCACATCCTGATCAGTAGCAGCATCAAGTCAATGAATGTGGGTAATGAACAACAATGAACATACTTATTGCTCTAAACTGTTCTCAGCTGTTACTGATTAGACTAGATGCTTTAATGCTTCCACAGCTTTTGCTAGCAGAAGCTTCCAAGATACAAGGTGTACAAGGTGAAGATGGTAATATGTGCATGCAGAGTGTATAAAAAACACATGGATTCCGATTTAGCCATTTTTGTTAAGACTGCATGGCCATTAATTAGACATATATCAGATCTTGGACCATATATGAAAAGGTCTCAGCTCTAAAAGGTCAGCTGTGCCCACACGACTCTGAAAAAATCATGTTTGTGTCACAGTAGGGCAAAGTCTGACTTAGATCAGTATAGCCGGGTGATGTGAACATAGTTTGAAACTGCTGTAGCACCCAGATACAGCTGGTCCTGCATGAATATTGTTTTATAGTGTGGTTGTGATCTGTATAGCTTAAAGGTGCCATGGGATGCATTGTTTCAGCATTTTTAAATTTTTCTCTCATGTCTACATAGAACGTATGTGATTTTCATTACATGCCCTTTCACAGCCTGTGATTCGGTTCTAGAATAAAATGAGATATTTGTTTTTTTGGTGAGCTCACGAATATATTGATGAGCCCAGATCTAATTTTCTGGTAACACCATGAGGATCACACAGAAGCGACATATTGAAATAGACACAGCTAGGTCACAGCTTAAGTTAGCTATGTTAACACTAGTAACTTGGAGCTTGATAGTAGCTAATATTACCTATACTACCTACTTGCTTTCAATCTCAAATTCAAAGTAAATTAAGATTGTTCCTCTGCCTTCCCTGCTGTGGAATAAACGTGAGAAATCATTTAAGAAAGTAATTGTAATCGTAGCTTACTGTGTGAAAATACTGCATTATTGTGAATTTGTGCCGCTCCAGCATTCATAAATGTGAGCACATTGTGTACGTGTGTAGGTAAGCAGGAAAGAGTGAGACTGGAAGTAAGACCATAGAGACACACTACAGTAATCAATCTCCGTCAGTCTTCTTTCCTCTCATCTGCTCTTGCTAAATCTGAATGTGCTCACTTAACGCATCGTGTATGGAAAGTGATATTGATCGATCTGTGAAAACTGAGACGCGTGCACACATCCTCCCAGGCAGCCCTGCCGGTAATGGAGATTGCTCCGTGACTAATCCAGAAATGTGGGGATGAAAGATTAAAACAGAATCACCTGCTGCAGGCAGGGCGAAGTGGCAGACAGACAGAGAGTGAGTGAGTGAGAGAGAGAGAGAGAGAGAGAGAGAGAGAGATGTTTAAACACAGTTACTAAAGAGCTTAGAGTAGCTGAGCTAGGATTTTGGATCGAGCAGGACCCTCAACATAACCTAGGCCATGGATTACATGTACACACACACACGCATGAGAAGAATGCTGAAAGGAGGATGGGTCACTGCTTTTACAGTGTTCTTATTGCATTTTCCTCTTTTTCCCTTTAAAACATGTGATTTACAAAAAGTCTGCTTGATGCTGTCGCATAGGAAGCTTTACACAGAGCGTGCTGCTGTTCTCTATAAAGAAGAGCCAAATTATGCTCATATGAGACTCATTGAGAAACAAATGTGACTTTCATTACAAGCACACATGGTATCACATGGCTTGATGGCAGCAGAGTTGGTCTTTGATGACTCTTCAGTGCCTCCTGAAATGAATGCAGTACATGGTGGCATGGTAACTTTGGAACCAGGGCTGGACAGTGTTGTCCACAAGTCAGACTACACTTTCCTATCAAACGGCTATCAAATGCTGGAAAATGCAAACTGTTCTTTTCTAATGTAGCTTAGCAAAAATTATTTTTTCAAGGCTATTTAACATATCACTAACTCAAGTCTGTCCGCCTGTACTAGATGGTCTCAAAAGACAGAATGAGGAAGAGACCCTTATACGCATTAATAGAAGTGTCTATGTGTGCAGAACACACTGTCCTGACCTCTTTGTTTTCTTCTGTTCCATGTATCTAATATTTCTCATTGTGACGTTGTTATAAGAATAGTGTAAAAATCGTAAATGATCCTAAATGTTCTGACTGAAACAACCCAGTTAGCTCTGCAAGAGTAGACAGCTTGCTCTCCTTCTTGTTTTGGTGTTTTTCTGCTGCACTTGGATGACATTGTTTGTTTTTTACTTTCAACACCTACAATATTACACTAAAGAGCACCCACCTCTATTAGATCATCCCCATCGTTTATTTACCATCATGTAACAACATGGAACGGTTTATTAAAATCATGATGGTGGAGCCGCTGTATTAAAAAGGCAAAAAAAAAATCACTACAAAAAATAACTACACATACGAGTAATAGAATAAATAGCAAAAACATCCATGGCTCCTGTGGCCCCTAAGCGGCAGCCTACATTTGCTTAGTGCAACGACCACCCCTGGGTTATTATTATTTGGATGGTGAGAAGCAGAAATTGCAAACAACTTCCAAACTTTTGAAGACAAAGCAAAAACCATTATTCCATTAGCCTTTGTTCATATGATTCCAGTACTCGCACTTAGAGCTGTAATAGAATTGTTGTCATGGAACGTATCATAGTGTGCACGGCAGACAAAACAAAACGCAGGAAGTATGCAAGTTTGTAAAGTTTGTAAAGGTGCTTTTAGCTTTGTCCAATATTTGCAAACGTGGTTTCACAAGAACGATGCTTTAGACCCTAAGATTGAACTTTATAGGTTTGGAAAATATCTCTATTAATATATATAGATTTGTTAATGCTTAAAAATGAAAAGTAATGATATTTTTGTGTGAAAAGGTAATCAATAAAAGATGGTCTGACAGTACTGCATGATAATGTGGCATGGGTAAAGACAGACAAACTATTTACATTGAACCACATGAATGTCTTGATTTGGTTAAAACACAGACAGAAACTCTTCAAAGAATGTGTGTAATTGGTCAGGATGCTCACAGTAAACAATTTAGTGATTGGTTAGCTTGCTCATTTGCATATTTCAGCCTTCCCCAGTGGTTTCATTGAATAGGCCTGTATTGCAGTAATGATGAACGATGATGATCTATTAATGCTTGACAGCACACGTGGATGTAAGAAGATAATGGAGTTTGTTGTTAACCACAGCAGATAATAATAATAGCCTGAGAAGAGACAAAGAACAGGCTGCTGGAGGTGGCCTGGCAGCCTCTAATTTGGTGATTGCTCAGAAGTAGGAACCATTCATTTAACAATTAGTGTGTTGTGGGGACGGCCATACTTGAAATGTATCTAATGAACACATACATATGGAAGGTGCCTGCATAGCTCCTGACTTGTGTTGTGGAGGAACGGCTGCAGGTGTCATGTTGGGTCATGAGAACGCAGCTTAGCAGGAGTTTGTAGGATAGTGGGTGTGCCTGTCTGGCCTGAATCCTACTAACAGATCTTTGTGTGTAACCATAACGTTAGCAAGGATAGCACATAAGCTACGTTAACAATAGCATGATAGACATAACCAGGTAGTTCGGTAGTATAAAATGATAAACGATGTAGCATTTGGCTAAAAAGATTTTTTTTGTTGTGTTTTTGAGCCAAACACTACATCAAAAAAAACCAAAACTACTTGTCTGGCTACTGCGCTTACACAGATCTCCAAAATGAGAGGGTCCTTCCACTCTAGCCGCAGAGTATGGTTGACCCTTCTTCACTTATGGTGTAACCAGAAAGCTGATTGGCTATTTCACCTTAAACAGATGGCATGTTGAGTGTTACAAACTTTACCATTCATATTTTAATCTGTGACCGACTTCCTCTTATATTTGACTTCCAACTAGCATTAGCTAGCTAAATGTACCTAAGGAAAATATAATTACTGTTTTAAGCTGTGACCTGTTTATGTGATGTCATAACACAAACCTTAAATCTACTCATATTCTTTTTTCAATACAAATATTGCTCTTCAGAGTAGCAGTTTCTAAGATATTTAATGAACTAAAATTATCAGCAGAATGTGTAGAAGTCACAGCATTGATTATGTGCATTGTGTTGCAGAGATACCTACTGGAGTTAGCATGCTAACCAGCCTAGCCACTGCCCATTCTGTCTCGTAATACCTATTTGTCACAACAAACCATATTGGAAACAGCAAACAAAGGAAGCGATAACATGGGTTAACATTGACGTTGCTTTAAAGTTTGATGCTAAACTCACAGTGTTTCTATTAGACTGGTAAGGAGTAGATGGGGAGGAAGTGGGGCTGTGCATTTCCTTGTTTATTACAATAGGGGGTGAATGCCACAGCTTGTTTCTTTGGAGTACAAATTTAACAGGTTATGTCATCTTAAAAATTGCTTCTTTACTCTGCCATTAAAACGCTGCCAATTTAGATTGTGATATACAGAGTGTGGATTGATAGGTTGTTTCTTTTACAGTCATAGTGCTAATCTTAGCCTCCAAAGTTCTAAAGGATTCTTATCCCAAGATCTGAAGCAACCCAGTGTCAGCAATCGCTGACTTGCTTAAAAATGTTGGTGCTAATGAAATGCTCTTAAGTTCTGGGTTTGGGCTTCTGTTCAGCACTTGCCATGTTCAATTACTTGTTATAAAATCCCTGTTGGCAATGTTTAAACTTCCCTGTAATTGCACTTTTTAAAAATTCCTTTTTAGCAAAGTCTGCTGCAAAGATCTCTTTAGTGCTTCCCAGTTCAAAGCTATCACTGTATCTCTTTTAGTTTGGACTCTATTTCTCTTTCTCTCTCTTTATTTCTCTATTTGTCTGTCTATCTGTCTCTCTCTCTCTCTCTCTCTCTCTCTCTCTCTCTCTCTCTCTCTCTCTCTCTCTCTCTCTCTCTCTCTCTCTCAGTTTTTCAGATTTACACAGCGAACAGCAGGGGCTTATGGGAAAGGGGGAGGGTTGTTCACAAGCACAAAGATGGGCCACACGCATACATACACACACACACACATACACACAAAGCTGACCATTCCCGAGCCCCCTGGCTGCATTTTTTAGCCCCTTAGGAAAGTTTCTTAGGAACACGACAGAAGTTATGATCCACAGGAAACCCCGACCCAGCTGCCTGAAAGAAAGAGAGCATTCAACCGTACACACTCCACGCACACACACACACATACACACAACACACACACATGCACACACATGCTTACACATACAGCAGACCTCCTTATTACACTGCGCAAGCACACTTACTCCTTACTGCTTATATAACCTTAATAAAAGCAGAAACCCAAATCCAGCCCCCCAGACACACATAGAACCCCTCTTATATGAAGGAACAGCTAAGCTTCACTCAAACTTGACTTGACCCCCACCTAACCTATGGGTGCAGGGTTGGCCCAGGCAGGCCCCTTAGTGTGTATTATAAGCATAGTAATGTGTGTGTGTGTGTGTGTGTGTGTGTGTCAGTGAAGTGGGTGTTAATTCCAAGATAATTTACCTTAAATGTGTTTCCATGGCTACATTTTAACAGCAACTTGGTGAAACCTTTCTCATAGTAACCAGTCACTTTACAACGGACCAGAAGCAAAATGAGTAGTATGAGTACTGGGGATGGGAATTGTTGGCCAGTGCCAGTATCCAATATTTTTATGTGCATATTGTCGCTGTCCAATAAAAATATGTATCTCCATTTTTATTTTTCTACATCATTTGAACACGACTGCTGTCATTGACATTGTCTACAATTGCCATAATAAATGGACCAATAGAAATGCTTCAAAATCACTTTCAAAATCAAAATCACTTTCAAAATCAGACGGTTTTTGACCTCTCCTGTAAAGTTCCTATTTTGGAGATCCTTGTCTTCCATTGGACAGCGACAATATTTTCTTCCGATGCTGAAACATAAAACATTTGTAAAATGTAAACACAGTGGTGATATTCACAGTGGATTAGCTTTACAAAGAATTCAGAAAAATCTAAAAAATGTAGACATATTAGCACAATAGGCACATAAACGTTCAGCTCCCATAAATTCATCAAATATCGTTTGGATATGCAGAGTGTATGTGAGGTAATTATGATTCAAGAGAAGATTTCTTTGGGTCAGTACGGCTAACAGCAGGGTGCTGGGTTTCATATTGAGAGGGGAGATTTGGGCCACTGTTACAAACGCTCCATAAACGTGTGTAATAAAGGAACTCTTATGGAGACACATTGTGTATCTTCCCATATGCGCATCTGACATGGTTCTAATCCCGTGGGATTAGGGGATCGCTTGCTGGTGGGATTAAGGATTGTCCACAGCAACAGCTGTCCACTCTACACACACTCACATAGGCACAGACCCACACACACACACACACACACACACTTCTCTATAAATGTTGACGTAGTGCAGTTGTAGATAAAGTGGATTTTTGTTTAAAATATACTACAGTGATTTTGATCATGATGTTAGTGGGGTTGTCTGTGTGTGTGTGTGTGTGTGTGTGTGTGTGTGTGTGTCTGTGCATGTGGTTGTGCGGATGTGACCCTGTAATGAAGTCTTTACCTACTGACCGGCTGACCTCCTACCTTCACTAAACATTAGTGATCTCTGCCTCCTGATAACTTCCTGACACTCTCTCCTTTCCTCTTGCTCTTTCTCCCCCATTTCTCCATCTCTCTTCCTCCCTTTTTTCTCGCTCTCTTCCATTTCTCCATCTTTCTCCTTTTCTCCCCTTTCTCTCCCTCCCCCTTTCTCTCTCTCATTTCGTCATCTCTCTCTTTGTTATTTTCTTCTCTTGCCCTCTTTTCTCTAGCTCTCTGTTTTACCCTCTGTCTTTCTAATCTCCCTCTCCTGCTCTCTTTTTCTTCTCCCGATTTCTACATCACTCTTTGTCCTTATTCCTTCTCTACCTGTCTTTCTCTGTTTCTCTTTCTCTTTCTCCGCTGTGCCCCTATATAGTATGAGAGACAGGGAGAGAGAGAGAGATGGAGAGCGAGACAGGGAAAGAAAGAGACAAATTAATATACATTTATGTATTATATGTATTTCCACAAAATCCTGGATTTCCTGCTGTATTATGTTCTATACTTTATTTGTATATCAGGGAGAGTACCCGCTTAACACACACACATATATATATATGTATATATAATGTGAGAATTGGCTGTCATTTTCAGTATCTTCTTTCTTTATTGCTCTTTTACTTACAGTCATACATCACACACGCTCTGTCCATGACTGCACTCACCCCCACCGTCAGGGCCAAATCTACCCCTTAATCACGTGTTATACCAAATTACACCACAAAGAAACCCTGTCATTACAGAGGAGGATACGCAATCATACAGACACACACAGAATGTACAACCACACTGGTCACAAGGTTCACATTGCAATTGTCGGACCAAAACCTCATGAAAATTGACATTTTACAGGACAAGAAAATGCACTTTTAACTTTAGACTAGTAAATATAACTTTATAGAAGAAGGAAACACACTTTTAACTTTGATATATATGTTAATATAACTTTATAGAAGAAAGAAAACACTTTAAACTTTGCATATGTTAACATAATTTTACACAAGAAAAAACAATTTTCACATTTTTGTATATGATAATATAACTTTAACTTCATTGAGTAATTTTTTTTAACATTTGGGGACATCGAGTCTGTACAATTGAATAAACAATAATTATAAATCATTACATGTAATAGAAATAAACAGTAATGCAATTGGAATGTGGAAAAAGTAAGTACAGCCCTACGTATATACCTGTATCATTAATGTGCCAAATCAGATGCTAATGACTGGACACTGTCTTACTGAAACCTCTGATATCTGGTCAGGTTTACTTTTTGTAACTAGAGTGTGTGGGATCATAATACCTAGATCAAAAGCTCTCTGGGGCCTTCAAAAAGAAAGTTGTAGATTCCTATGAATCTAAAAACGGGTTTAAGAAATTATTTAAAATATTGTAAATCAATCCTGGAAAGATCATCTAAAAGTATCTGGAAAGATCATCTAAAAGTAGAGAAGATTTACAACCACTGCCAACATGAGCAGGTCAGATCACCTGAGAAAATTGAACCTAAAAGAAGACATTAGGTTTTTTTAAAGAAGTTTCTAAGGATCTCAAAATTTGCAGCTATCATTAGAAAAACACAAATTTGGCCTACGTGGGAGATGCATCAGGAAGAAGCGTTTGCTGTCTAAAACGGACAAAGGTGCTGTGGACAGAAGAGTTAAAGACAGAGTTGTTTGGCCATGTTTAATGAACACCAAACACAGGAACTTCATGTCGACTGTAAAGCATGGTTGAATTGTCATGGTTTGGGATGCTTTGCTGCTTTATGGTTTGGCCAACTTATCATTCATACCAGAGAATGCTTGAGGAGAATGTGAAGTCATATGCCAAACAGCTGTAGCTGAAAAAATACACCTTCCAACAGCATAATGATCCTAAACATACAAGTAAATCCACCAAGGAATGGCTCGGAAGGAGGAAATGAAGGGTTATGAATTGGCCCAGTCAATGCCCACATCTGAATCCCTTTGAAATGCTATGGGAGATTTGAAATGGGCTGTATATGCAAGAAACAAACAAACATTGCTCTGTTAAAAAAGGAGGAATAGGCAAAAATGTATCCAAGTAACAGACAGTTATAGGAGTTACTGCAGTCAGGGTTGCACTTACTTTTTCAACAGAAAAAAAACATAATTTAATTTAGTTGCTGGCAAATAAAAGGCCAGTGAGTCAAATTGCCATCACTTTGTCTTTCTAATCTCCCTCTCCCGCTCTCTTTTTCTTCTATTACATAACATTTAAGGGTTATTCCATAACATAACATCCACTGAAAAGGGTTAAATAAACACACTGACATTTCTAAAAACTACTACTTACTGAATTAATACTATTTTAATATTGAATAATATTTAATAAAAGGTCTTAATTGCTGAGAAAAATAACTTTTCAAATATAATGTCCCCTGTTGCATAGGACTGTGGACTCTTTTTTTTGCAGGTCTTTGTCCTGACAGCAATGTTTCTTTAAGAGGCTAACTCAAAAAGTGTTGATGTTTGCGTAACAGTCAGCCTTTGGTTTGCATAATTGTATGTAGTACACATGGAGTGGCTATTTGAGCAGTGCTCTGTGGTGAAGAGCTATTAAAACAAAATGCATTGTGTGCTGAATTCTCTTCTCCGCCCTGTGACACCTTCTGAACAGACCAGCAGCACATCATTTGTGCTGTTTTGACAGCTGAAGCGATGACCACTCTGTGTGTGAGAGAGAGAATAAGAGAGAGAGAGAGTGAGCAACAGACGGGATAAAGGTGAATGTGGCAGTGTGTTTGGGGTGGTGTGTGTGTGTGGGAGGGAGATGCTGTGTTTTTAATGTTTTTGGGGTCTTGCTGGGACACAGGCCAGCCAATCAACACAGAACATGGGGGAGGGGAAGACAGGGCCTAAAGAATGATGGAGGAAAAGTGGAGAGGAGTGAAAGAGGGGGAATTCTAAAGGAAGAAGGGCCAAGGCAGCGGGGGGGTGGGTGTTGAGTGTGATGGGAAAGAGGGCAGCCAAAGACCTGCTGTTGGACCATTACTGAGCTCTTACGCAACTTTTGTTTTTTTTTTTAAAGGTGTTTCCAGCATTTGTTTTTTTTTATTTCATAGCCTTAAAGAAAGTATGATCTCAATGAACTTGTTTGCTTTACAAACAGCAAACGTACAAAAACTGTATTTCTGAAGTTGAAAGGTCTCTGTGAGCTTTTATTTAACGGATGTGTTGGATTATTACTGTAACTTCGTACAACGATTTATCTGCGCATCTTTGTGATGCACCCTGAGCTAAAAATAAATACATGTATGAATACATAAGTGTGCACACGTCCTCAGATGCAGAACAAAGCCGAGGAGAACAAAAGGTTTTGGGTGCTGGCTGTGGATGCTAACAGAGCTGCTGACAGGTTTGCGTTATTAGAAGGAAGGTAATTCCTCGCTGTTGTGTTTGGGACTCTTTGAGTGCAAGCTGACACGTTAGGTGTGAGGGAAGGTTTTTCTCCTGCTGGATTTGGAAACCTCTTTAAGAGGAAAACTGGGTTAAAGGCAAGGGTTGCCCCTAGCAACGGGCCTCCCTGTAAAATGGCTCCCCACGCTAGACCCTTCTGTTCACACATCCTCAAACACACGCACGCACACACACAGCAGTGAATGAATTTAACCTTAATTATAAATTAAAACCATGCAGACTCAGTATGTTTTAATAGCAAACAATTATAGAAAAAAATTGCTCGTCTTCTGTGCTTCACAGCGCTGGATCATTGTTACCCGCGAGGATTTATCTGTATTATTATGAATATGAATGTCAGTAAATCATCAGCACATATTCACACGGAATATGTTCATATGGCTCCATGTCTGAGATGTGCTGCTAGTCATTTCCATTGAAACCTAAAAGCAGGGCCCATTTTCTACATGATTCATGCATTTGTTTCTATCCCTGAGGAGCATATTTGTGTGGGTTGTGCCTGCAACACTAATATAAATGCAAATATGTAAATGACCTCTGTTTTGATTGGTTGCCCTGTATTGCGCTTCATGCAAAAAAGCAGTTCAAGGTAAACCATTCCTTGTAACATCAGCGGGAATAGGAGTCAGTAATAGGAGGCAATAAACTACTGTCGGCGATACAGGCTTATTTACGTATAAGTTGGATTTTCTGACATCACAACCTCACAGTTCAGAATGGGTTGTCTTTGGAACTTCTATTCCATACATGCAATGTTTTAAAACTTGGAAGAGTAATTACATAACACATCATATCTAAAGGGAGGTAAATTCAGTTATTCAGGAGACTGGCCCTTTAAGAGATGTATTAAAACTTAAATTCTGCATCGTCATGGCAAAGTCATTTGTGCTTCATGATAATTTTAGCTGTTTTGGAACAACTGACTCAGATGAGTTAAAGAAGTCGTCAGATCTGTATGTCTGATGAGACTCAGTCGTCATATGTTGAATGAATTCTCTTTCTTTCTCTTTCAGACGCAGCGTAGTTCATCACGGCCCGTGGATGAGGAGAGCTCTGGAGATGACTTCTACGATGATGAAGATCTTTTCTCTGGTTCAGGCTCTGGCTGTAAGTCTGTCTGTGTGTGTGTGTTTGTATGTATGTGTGTGTGTGACCAAAGGCCAAAAGCATACCTAGTAAAAACATGTAACTTTGCAGGAGAAGGCAAAATCCTTCTTTACTTCTAATGTGAGTTAATGTAAATAGATTTATTCCACACCTTTTGGGGCATTTCTATTGGTCCATCATTACGTTTCATAATAAAAAGGGGAGCTGCTGTAGAATAAGTAGAATTTGAAAAAACATTGAGGAACTTTTCTGTATGATAGATTTACCAATGACCAACACAACACATGTTTATTAACACCTACAGTGCTGTGCTTAAGTCAAAGCCCACCCTATATGTATTTCAATTTCAGTCAAAACAACTAATATGTGCAAGTTGTTAATTTTTCTTGAGATATTTTTGAGGAGATTAGATATAAGATAATCCACAATCAAACATTTTCCAAAACATTATGATAAAAATATTTATTGAGAAAATGAGACCCCTAAACCTGGTAGACCACCAGAATTCCTATCAGTTAAACAGCACTCTCATCTTTAGGAGAGAGGGGAACATTGTGCTTGTGAACATTGAGCCCCACTTGTGCTTCAGATCTAAAAACATCCACAGATGTTTCTGTCCATCCTTCCGCTTTGAGCCGACAACTCAACACTGAGTCTGAAAGGATGCATGGCTGTCAAGCTCTTATGGAGAGAAGGTTTAAGGGTTAAGAGGCTTTATTGTCATTTCAGTTATATACGAGTACACAGTGAAATGAAACAATGGTCCTCCAGCACCACTGTACAGCACTAAACACGAGTGCAAAACAATACAGCACACAAACAGTGCAGAGAAAAGAGTGCAATAAGTACAAGACATACAATAAATACAAAAACAGGATACCAAATACTAAACAGGAGTCAGACAGTACGTGATACTGAGAGCACTGTAGAGTTGTGCAGAGAAGTTGTATAAAGAAGGATGTGAAACCTTCCCCTCACTGCAGAACATCTACCACACCAGGGTCACCAGGAGGGCCCACAACATAATCAGGGACAGTACACACCCCCAGCACACACTCTTTTTCACACTTTTAGCTCCAGGCAGATGTTACAGGAGTATGAAGTCCAGGACCACAAGACTGACAAACTACTCACAGGCCATCAGGCTTGTGAACACGTCACGCACTACCTCTCTAACCTCTCCCATCTGAACTGGTTTTAACTGGTCTGATTTTAACTGCACTCACTGTACTGCTGTTTACATACAATACTGTTTACATTCACTACTCACACAAACATGTTTACATTTGTTACTTGCAACTTGCACTTGCAACTGCTGCTCTTCATACTTGCACATAAAAGCACACAAAACTTTTATTTTGTATTGTTCAACTATACAAAAATACTTTTATTTACTTCAACTTATTATACTTTGTATATTTTGTACATGTTTTTATTATTTCTTTTTTTTGTTATCTTATCTATTGGTGAATGGAGGAACAGCAAAGTAAGAATTTCATTGTACAGTGTAACTGTCTGTTCTGCTGTGCATATGACAATAAAACTCTTGAATCTTGTAACATACTATAACATATTACTGGTCTGCTGAATATTAACATAGCTGTCACTGAGGTAGCAACCACAACAACAGTAATGGAACACAGTATTTGGTCGATATAGTCTTCTAGCAGCAGATATTGTCCAGGAAATGTAGAAAAATGCAAGTAATCTGATATATAAATTATAATTAAGTGAAGCATCCCAGTGTGAAAAGCAATACTTATTTTATTTAAGTAAAGTATCACACATAGTCCAGAGCTGCAGAGGTGGGATGGTGTCATTTGCATGTGTGGGTATGTGTGTGTGTGTACGTGTGTACGAAGGCTGTCAGTTCAGTCTCTGGGAGTTGAGGAAACTGATGGCTTGTGGGAAGAAACTGTTGCACAGTCTGGCCCGAATGCTCTGGTACCTTCTTCCAGATGGCAGCAAATAGATAAAAAATAAGACATTTCTGGTGTTCTCAGAACAATTATCTGCTCAGCCTGGAGCCTATGGATCATGTCTAATACTTTTTTCTTCCCGGACCCCCCACTGCCTAATCAGGCTGCTGGTTCCACTACTACTCAGTGATCTGGGACCTCATCTTCTCCAAATAAAGCCCTGAGCTTACAGTTAAGGGGTTAAGGATAGGCTGTGACCTGTTTAAGGGATCACTAATGAATAAAGTACGAGTTATAGTTAAGACTAGTCATGGGATCAGCGAGCTGTATACACACATACATGTTATTATATCACACACTGAAGATCCTGATAAGGATAGCCAAAGTTAGTATAGGCGCAGTGTTTGTGTGTGTGTGCAAGAGAGAGAGAGAGAGAGACTTGTGACAATGTGACAGCAAATCTGGACGAGTGTGAATTGCTTGTTGGGGTGGCAGCTGCGTTATTTAAAAGTCTTGCACACTCTTCCAATCCCCACACCAGCTGGTATGATTTTCTCAACACCTTTCCGTCTCTCTCTCCCCACACTCACGCCACACTTTCCACAAGTTCTTATGAGGATTTCAGCCCCCGTACTGTGAACCCGACACTCAGTAAAATGTCCCACATCATCTGTCACAGATCTTTCCACCATTCTGTTAAGTTAAGAACACTGTGTGTTTGTGTGTGTCTTTCTGTGCGATCACCTGATTTGCAGACAGTAATCAGATTACTGTAAATAAGATCACCTAATCAGTTGGAATCTGGGTGTGGACAGCGTTTTCTCTCTCTCTCTCTCTCTCTCTCTCTCTATGTGTGTGTGTGTGTAAGTGTGTGTGCTATAGTGGTTGCAGTATTTCTAAGACCACTGACCACTTAATGCATTCCACTCGCTAGTATGTGAGATTCTGGACTGTGCTTTATTCATTTCATTTCCAGTCAAATGGTCATTAAGTACAAGTTAATCGTTTTTGAAGGTGTATTTCTGAGGAGATTAGACGTGAAATGAAGGGGAGAATTAAAGGAAATTAAGAAAAAAAAACAAGACTCTCAAAAACTGTTCTTATTAACTATGCAGGACCTGCGGCACGTTCACTCCCAAAACGACAAGTGTTCTCTCATTTCATGAGCGTTGACACAGGAGGTGTTATCCAACAGTGACGTGTTGTCTATATACACCTCACTTTATTAAAGAGGCAGTGCACACAGTATATTCTAATAAGAGCCTTTACAAATGTGGCTGCTGCAGCTGGTTATACACAACAACTGAAGATGTTAGAAGACGTGGTTGCCATGAGCCCCTTTTTCTCTTTAAAAATGATGCCAGGAATGGCCCCTTAGCTGCCATAGTTTCAGTGCTTGCGTAATTCAGCAGAGTGTTCAATGAACCAATGTTTACGTTTTGTCTGGGCGGAACACAACCCTGGTAGACCACCATAACTGTCCCTATCAGACAAGCAGTGCTTAAAGCTTTCATCTTTGAGAGAGAGTAGAACATCAAGCTCCAGTCTTGCTTCAGATCTGAAAACATCCACAGAAGTTTCTGTCCATACTTCCACTGCGAGAACACAGGGACTGAAAGGATATGTTGCTGTGAAGAAGCCCTCGCTGAGAAAAAGCAGCAGAAGCTGTTGATGTTCTCAGAACCAGAGACCAGACCACAGTAACTCTAAATGCGTTTGAGATCATTGAGAAGCAGAACATGCAACCAGCTTCTAAGACTGAATTTTAGAGGTGTCAAAAATATCCCAAAAAGAGTGGACAGCTTGAAGCTTATATAATTTTTTTTATTAATTTCTTGACTTTTTTGATGGAAAATTAAATGAATGAAAGGGTCTATCACTTCTACAAAGTTTTGTCTGTGTATGTCTCTGTGTGTGTTGTTCTAGTGTTATATTTGTGGACTGCATTTCCTCACAAGTGTAGGACACTATGAATTCTTTGATAAAGTGAGGACATTTTGCTGGTCCTTACTTGAGGTCCTCCAATTTTCTTTGGGAAACCTAACAGAGCAGAAAGAGTAGATACTGAGGTTAAGGTTAGGGTTAGGGTTAGGTGTAGCTACAGTAATACAAAGATTCTATGGATGACCTCACAGATATAGTAAGACAAATATATTTGTGTGTATGTGTGTAAACCTAAGATATGCCTTATTCTCTCAAAGCAAAGTGTTTATTTAAATAGAAATGGTGGTGCACTGAAAACTATTGTGTTGCTAATCATTGCAACTATGCCAGCTGAGAAGACCTTGGTTAACACCTGTGACACACCCATCAAACCAGAGAAAATGTACCTCAAAGCCCAGCACTTTGCACCATTTTGACACAATATGTAATTCCGCCTGGAAACTGTAAAGATATCAGTTCTTAAAGTTTTGAGACTGAACATGCCCCAACTCTCAGTCTCTGACCAATAGTAACCAATTTCAACCAACTGTGCATTCGTTCAGTTGTTCCAGTCAGCATGTTAACATGACAATTGCTTCGTAGTGCTGATCATATCATACATATGAAAATGTTGATCTCCGATTTCTGTCTTCTTTCTGTCTCTCTCTTTGCTTCTAGTTCCAGAAGTAGAAGCAAGACCCACTAAAACGAGTGTGTCCTTTACCACAGAAGAGCCCCTCCCACTTTCAACAACCCAGGCCACTGGACCCGCCCCCTCAGCCCCACCGGCTGCAGAACCCAGCAGCACCCCTCCACCAGAAACTGAGAGAGAGAGTGGTGTGGAGTGGGAGACAGAAATGGAGAAGGAGAGGGAACTAGCGATCAAGCTGACAGAGAGACAGAAAGAGCAGGAGGAAATGGAGAGAGAGCGTAAGAGACAGCAAGACAGGGAGCGAGAGAAGGAAAGAGAGAGAGAGCGAGAGAGGGAGAGAGAAAGAGAACGAGAAAGGGAGAGAGAACGTGAACGAGAGCGAGAGAGGGAAAGAGAACGGGAAAGAGAACGTGAACGAGAGCGAGAGAGGGAAAGAGAAAGGGAGCGAGAAAGGGAGAGAGAACGTGACAGAGAAAGAGAAAGAGAAAGAGAGAGAGCAAAGACAAGGACTACGATTGAGCCCCGGTACCCTACAATTCCCGTGGTGATTACAGACTCTCCTGTAACCCTGGGTGACACAGAGGACCTGAGCACTGTGGAAGAAGAGGAGGATCTCTTCATCACCACAGAAACGGTGTCACCTTCATTCGATCCATTCAGCACTGAGGAAACCTTGACAGATGACATCACTACCACCGAGGTTCTTCCCACCACTGTTGCCTCCACCACAGCTCAGCCGACCACAAGTCCAGCCATGCCCAGCACTGCCCCTCTTCGGCCGCGGAAACCGCAAGCCACACCCAGCAGAGCCCAACCTACTGAAAGCAGTGCACGCCCAGCACTCACCTCAACAGTACAGGTGGGGTTCCTCAAGGCTACATACTTGGCCCACCAGAGTTTAGATTTCTGCTGCTGTTCTGCTTTTCCATGGAAGAATATGTATTAATAAAAACAACACTAGACTAATTTCCACATTGCACCTTTAAACCTTTAATTTTTTTCTATTTTACCGTCAGGTGAGATCACCAGATTCTACAGTAAATAATGAAGTTGCGGGCGCAGGTCCCAGCGGGGATTCAGAGATCCGAGAGGACGAAGGTCGGCAAGGCAATGAAGTGGGTCGAGGCAAAGGTGTGACGGATATGGGGGTGGAGCCTGATTTGACTGGCAACACATTAGATACAGGAAGTTCAGCCGCTCAGCTTCCTCAGAAAAACATCTTGGAGAGGAAAGAAGTTTTGATAGGTAAGAAAAGAATACCTGTAGATCTGTGATGTTTTGGAGGACACTGGCTTTAATGTATGTCATACACATGCTTAGCTGGTTGTCTCAGACCATTTTATGCAGTCAAATTGTCACTGTTTGAATTTGAATATCATAAAATTAATTTTGAACTTTATTTTAAGATCTGTAAGAGAATATTATACAAATATATTATTTAAATTATATTATATTAAACTAACTTTTTACACTTGATGATGTACAAGCATCTGATTCTGTTTCTAAGAAGCATCCAGTTTTTCTATTAATTTACAGTTTCAGATTCACGTTTTAAAATAAGATCAAAAGCAGTCATATAGGAACACTTTGTTATTACCTGATGCTAAAGAGATTCTGTGGTCGACTGCTTCTTCCTGAGTGCTTTTCAGATGTTTATTTGTTCATCATAAACTTTACAATTCAGTTTCAGATTAGATTTAACTCTCTTACAAACCTTAAATCCAGTTTCTGTTCAGAATTAAACTTCAGGTGGTACAAATAAAAAAAAACATTCAACTTTTTTGCATTCAAGCTTAAATTTCTGTCATGAATCTAACTCCATAGAGTTGGTCTCCATAGATTTAATATGAATCTGCTTGAATTGTGGTAATACTAGTGTGTGTCTTGTTCTTGAAATGTCCGTGTGTTACTTTGTCTTTCTGTTTGTCCTTCCATCCTCATGTTCTGTTTCTTGGTCTGTGTTTGAATCAGCATGTCTCCGTCTGTTTACTATCTAGATCAGAGATTCTAGGTCAGAGCATCACTAGAGATCACACTAAGGCAGTGTAGGATTTAGCTTCTTGAATTTTCATTGCTTAAAACTGTGGAGTTAGTGTGATCAGTAGAACATTTATCATGGCTTCTGAATCACCATAACTTGTATTCTTTGTGAACATACCTGGTTATACTGTGATACCACAGCTGTCTGAAGATCTGCTTTATCGTTTTAAAGATGTATCGCTCAGGGAGCAAATCCTTGGCTGTGTAGCCGTCATTTAGTTTCTAATACTGTTTAATAACAATACTTAGTCACTCTGGTCCCATGAACCTCATAATGAGGAGATCTTATCTCCACTGAACCTACATTAATCCTCCTGTGGTTCAGCCATTCCCTCCCTTCTGTGTCTCTCTTCATCATTTGCTCCTCTCTCCCTCTTTCTTACACATTGTCTCTCTCTCCTCAGCTATTCTGATTGGGGGACTGTTTGCCTTTGTATTTGCAGACTTCCTGGTGATAGGTAAAGCTGAGCTTTAGGGTAGATTGATCTTAGTGCGTACTTTGTTGATCATCCTAAAGCCCCACAGCTAGATTTGCTGCTGAAACGGCTTCATGTAGATTGGGTTCTAAACTTTTTTTGAATGTGTGACGTGTGTATTTGTGTTTATCCACCTTTTTCTTTCTCTTATTCCTTTGTTTGTGTATGTCTCTCATTATATATTCATATACACATTATGTTCAATTCCCTAAATTTGTGGAAACATACAGAGGAAATTCATGTACACTGTACATACAAAGAGAGAGAAAGAAAGTGGGTTTTATTAAGTGTGCAGAATGACTGTCACCTGTGAAGAGTTAGGTAGTGCACTAGTTACATTTATTTACATGTATTTAAGTACGATTCTCAGGCATTTGTATTTTGTTGAGTTTTTCAGATGATAATACTGGTGATTTATTATCAGATGATAATACATCACACACTTTCAGTATTTTATTTCTGAAAAGAAAACAAAAAATGAACAGTAGTGTGTTCTGTTCTTGGTTCATTTAGTTTTACAAGCAAATCAGTACTAGTCCTGACACGATTATGACAATTAAGCTGTTTATTAAGTGCAATATAAATAATAGCAATAAGTTAATTAAGTTTTCTTCACTCTGTGCATCCAATACAGTGCCACATTTTCTAGCTTCCAGTTAGTGATAAATGCAGCTCATGCTCAAATAAACACTCCTGCTTCCTAAAGGTGATATACATTTCAATTTTAGAAGCTTCTTTTATATATATATATATATATATATATATATGGACATGGTACTTTTTTGATGAACAATACTCTCACCTGAGTAAAAGTTTATGGTACACTTAAAAAAAGAGGGGGGGGGTTCATTCAGAGTATTGTAAAATACTGTGAAATACCATCTGTGCCCTATTACTAAGCGTTCCTATCTCTATCTCTGTCCATCTAGCGGTGATTGTTGGAGGTGTTGTTGGCGCGCTCTTCGCCGCCTTCCTGGTCATGTTACTTGTTTACCGGATGAAGAAGAAGGATGAAGGCAGCTACACTCTGGAGGAGCCCAAACAAGCCACAGTCACCTATCAGAAACCAGACAAGCAGGAGGAATTCTACGCCTAGAAACCACACACTCTCCTTCTTGCATCTCTCCATCCTTCTAGCCTCCTCTTCCTCTAGCCCTCCTTTCCTCCCTCTCTTCATCTCACTCTCTCTCTCTCCTGACTCCCTCTTTTTCTCCATGAGAGTGCCTCTCACTCTACGGACTTGGGACTTTCTTTTGAATGGATAAAAAAGATAAAGATAAAAAAAAATAGGAAGTGGCTGTGGACAGGATTTTGGGAATAGGCTAGGGAGGGGTGGGGGGGGGTTCACGATTACGAAGAAAAGGAAAAAACTTTTTTTAAACTATTGATATGATTAGGATTGTTGTTCTATGAAATTATGACATGAAACCTTTTTTTGTAAAGACACACATGCTCTTCAACTGCACAATATTCCTCTCCAGCCAAACATGGGAGTCGAGCAGCAGGAAAGAGGGAGCGAGGAAGGAAAAGAAAGGGCAGAGAGGGTCATGGAGGGACAGAGAGGGCCGAGAGGGAGGGAGCGAAAAGGATAGAGGAGTGGAGAAGGAATGCCGAGACCACGCTACTCCGAACAGATCGCACTTCTGTCACAAAGGCTAAAGGTCAACCGTTGTGTGGTGCCTTCCATTTCCCTGGTGCTAGAAGCTAAGCTTGCGCAGAGAACGGTGGGTTTGTGTGCTTGTTTTGTGTATGGGGCTGCGGGGCCTGACGGCGCTGCCATCTGTGACCTTAGCCCAGCCGCACAGCTCCATACACACGCACGCGTACGCACACAGTCTGACTCCCTCTGCTGGCGAGAGCGTCTGTCAGCAAGGCCGGCCTCAATGACTGTAGTACTATTTGTTTGGAGATGGGAGCCTGGAAAAAAAAAACTGTACGATTAACACAGCACATATAAACGTCAAGGAAACATTTGCTGTGAGGGAGTGCATGCAAAAGAATCAGAGGACTAGCCCCTCCTCTGTTCTGTACAAAGACAATTAGTTATCAATAGTAATAATAATCAATAATATATCAGCAGCTCTGAATGGAAGGTAAAAGAAGATAATAATATTAGTAGTGAAGGATATTATCTATTTAGCTGTGCAGTAAAAGTTTTATTGGTGTAAATATCAACTCCTTTTTTTATTTCGATTTCATGCTTTTAATGATGTCTTTTACTTAATGAACGTCTTTGCACACACACACACACACACAAAGACACACACACACACACACATCACTTTACAAAAAATATCAAAAACACGTTTTTTTTTCTTTTCCATCACTTCAGACAAAAAAAGAAAGATAAAGGTTTCCCATGTTTTCAGTATTTAATTGGTCTTTGATCAGGTTTCTGGCCTTTGTGTAAAAAAAAAGCACAAGCTCACAATACTGTGTCTCGTATTGACGCTCTCACACATTCACATTAATACACATACTGTACGCTGACTAGGCTGAGTTCAGACAACGGCTAGGTAGATAATCGGTCAGACTTTGGGTAACAGGCAAAAGATTGATGGTTCATGAGGAATATTGTGTTTTCATACCAGGATACATCTGCTTAAGGCGTTTTATAATGTAGGACTTATTATTATTGTGAGATTCCAGAGAGGGTCAGAAGAGGGATGCTTTCGATTATGTTCCATTGTGTTCAAGTACTGTACACCGAGGTCACTAAAAACGTAAATGGCTGCACAGTTAGAGTTAGCTAACAGTGCATGATGTAGCAATAATGCAGCTATTTAACATCAATACACTCATATGCTGTCACCCTCAAGTGCTGGCGAGGGAGAATGTACCACGCGCTCTCATGCAGATGAGGCGCGATGCCACTGCCTGGCCTTGTGTAACCTTGACAAACCTTGTAGTGAGAGACTGATTGGCGTTTCCAATATAATCACATATCATTTCATGTGTCACAGCGGTGGTTTGGGTGAGGCATTAGAGCACTGCGACGTGGCCCAGTGTAGGTCCCTCACTGTCCATCGTAGCAGAACACTGAAGAAGTCACAAGTTAAAAACATATCACTATGATTGGAGGGTTCGAGGGGCTATAATACAGACTGCATTTCGTAGTACAGCCCTATTGTTTTGTATGACGGAGCTGCAATACTTGCTGATAGACAATGTGTGCAGGTCCCACATTGGAGGCTGCGTTCAAAAGATGTGGGTTGTAGGCTGTGCAACTATCTAAGATTGTAATATCAGTCCAGTGCATCTGCACCTGTAGCTTGAATATTATACTCTATCCTGTATGATCTTGTCATGCCTGTGTGTGCATGTGTGCCCATGCGCTGGCTGGAATGTATTTGACGGATGTTTTTCTTTTCGCTCTCCAGCGTTTCTTTCATCATGAGTGAGTTGATTTCTTTAGTTAGCTGGATAGCTTAAGCCAGATCACAAGACTGGTCAAGATAAATGTCTTCTCCGCTTCAAAGGAACAATGAAAAATGTACCCATTTGTTCTAAACGTGTCTAATCACCTCACACATTGGTACCACTATAATCTTAAGAGTGAGATTTTAAGGCTTAAAGGTGCACTTTATAAGATTTTGAATTAAAAATATTCCAAAATTAACAAAAGAAAGTGAATAAATAACAGTTGTGTGTTGTGTTGTAAAGATATCTACGGAAGCTGGCATGCTAACCAGCTAGCCTGGCTCATTCGCTCACCTCAAGAGGCGATAGTAAGTCACTGTATGGTCGAGCCTGCCTTCAGTCCAACATGAGAAGATGAAGAAGTAGTGCTGGCCTGACAGTGTATTCTAACCATTTGTCAACCTCTTGTCATGCCCTGCTCCTGGTTACATCATTTAAGGATAGATAGCCTATGCAAGGAAGAATAAACGCAACAATGGCTGAAACTCATGGCAGGTGACCACTGCCGACCACGTTTTGCAGCAAACAAAAGAAGTGGGAAATTTTGGAGTGGGCACTGAGCGTGAGAGCGACTGTGCATTTCCTTATTTCTTACAACAGGGGTGACGTGCTGCCCCCTATTTGCTTGGAGCATAAATTTGCCAGGTTGCGTCATCTTGCAGATTGCACCTTTAAAGACCTTAAAAAAGGGACACAAATAACATTTTAAACTACAGTTTTCGGCCGGAATGCCCCACTAACATTTGGCTTAAGTATTTTGACTAACTACGACATCTCATTTCATGAAATAAAGCCCGGATCAACCCCCTCCCCCTACATGCACACACACTTTCACACTTGTTACAGTAAAACATACACATTTCCACAAACACGCACACACCTCACTGAAAACAACACTGGTCACAACACAAGCTTTGGGAATTTCCTAAGGAATCCTGTTTCACTAATGTATTGTCACATGTAGCTACACATAGTCTCTGACAGTCAGTCATAATTTCTAATACCTTTTACAATCAGTGCATTTACTACAGCAATGCATAGAAACACACAAGCCTAAAGATAGAAGTCTTAAGGTATTAAGGTATTAAGATTGTTCCAAGATTTTTGGGGCTGGGAGCTTACAATTATCGGTAAGAACGCCGTTCGGAATTTCTTTGGAATACCGTCTACAAAAATAAAAAAAAGTACTTTACCTGTCTGGCCTACGCACACCTGTTACCATCACGAGGACACACCCACATGCTCTGCAAAACACCTGTTCACTTGGGAATGTCCGGCGGTCACTGTGTGTTAAAGTGAATAGATTTGTCTCAGTGGAACTTGTTCGATTGCTGTTTTTTCTACTCAGCTACCTGTAACCTATCAATCACTCTTTCTGCCCATGGCCAAATAAAGAGGCAGGCCTTCCTGCGTCTGTGCCAATCACAGACCAGCACGGTCTTGATGTGATGGTTGCCCATTGTGTTTTATACATGTCCATTTTTTAAGAGCTGATTTTTCTTTTTCTCATCGGTTGGTTTGTGTATAAGGAGGCAAAGTTCTGTCACTAATATGCCACTCTGTTCTAAATAAAAGACCTTATTGGGTACTTGATTATCTCTTGCCCTCTTATTGCTTGGGGGGGGTTATAAAAGTCGTTCAATAGGCCACGTACACTACTCATTTTTGTAATAACAGACTCTGGAAGTTTATTATCCTCACCTAGAATTGAAGTAGGCTGCACCTTTATACCCATACAATGTTCTCAATGTTACAGTGTTTGAATTACCTGTAACGCACACTGAAAGTGCTGAGCTTTCATGTCTTAAATATGTTTGGCCAGGCTAGTTCTAATTCAGTCATACATTTGGGCTGCTTCAAAAGCTGTGTCACCATCCTGCTTTAAAGGCATTAGCAATGCATCTTAGCAATGACTCTGTCCCTCGTTTCCAGGCGGCCTGTGCCCTTTATGTGTGGAGGAAGGCAAAGTTCTGTCACTAATATGCCACTCTGTTCTAAATAAAAGATCTTATTGGGTACTTGATTATCTCTTGCCTTCTTATTGCTTGGTGGGGGGGGGTTATAAAAGTCAGTTCAGTAGGCCATGTACACTACTCTTTTTTGTAGTTGATGTAAAATGTACTGACTCATTTAGATGTACATATCTGCGCTCTATTTATTGTGGCCTAGAATGGGCTGTGCTGAATGTGTCTATGCTAAAATGCATCCCAGGGATTTCCCTGTGGAATCACTGAATCCACACAGCTATCCATGAATTTTGAAAATAGTAGGCGTGCAGTGCAGCGTAAGGCCTACAGCAACATCTAATTATAAAGCACTCAGTATTCACTTCATCAGCAGTGTGATCATGTCTGTTATGTAAAGCAGTGTATTGAAATGAATCTGAATATGCGGATTTGCCCAGCAAGCATGTTTTCCAAAATGACTGACAACTGATTCACAAGTCCCAGAAAATCATCTATAAGAGGAAATTGAGTGTTAATTGCCAATACTTTTCTTAGGCGTGGGAAACTTAACCAACTTGTTAATGGTATTTTGAGTTTTCCTGATGGGTTGATATCACTTTTTAAAAGGTTGTCATTGTTTAACAGGTGTTCCAGGACTTGTTCCAAATTCCAGATGGTTTCCTAAGTTGTGGTCATTAATGTGGTCACTACCACACAATACCAAAGAAAAGGTTTTGTTTCCGTTTGCAGCAAGTTATATTTGGTGGTATGGTGTGCCTGAGTAGCCTAAGGCAGGGAGAGCAGCAGGAAGATCTCAAGGCATTGATGACAACAACTAGAAATCAATTTAGCACAAAGGAGGAGTTGGGGTTGAGGCAGGTAGCAAAGTGGCTGCAGAGGATGTACCGCAAGTGGGCAGGCCACTGAGCACCCTGATGAGTTTTTCCAATGATATGTATAGCAGGCAATCAGCTGAGCTGCTTATATAGCACCTTTTACAACCGATGTTTTCATAAAGCAGCTTCACAGAATACCTTGGTCCAAGCCCCCAATGAGTAAGCCAGGGGCGACGTTGGCAAGGAAAAGCTCCCACAGAACAAGAGGAAGAAACCTTAACAGAAGCAAGACTCAGAAAGGGGAACCCATTCTTCTCTGGTCGACACCAGATAGCAAAACAAGTACAAGAGCAATACAAAAAAGAAGAATAAGATTTACGACTATATGCATCATTAAATATAGAGAAAAGGGTAGAAAACTGATTAGAGTCCCATCAGAGTAGCAGCGAGAAGCAGCTTAGCCTTTGGGAAGCAGGAGAACGAATGATTGATGAGATTGTGAAGAGACGAGAAGAAAAAATCTGTGATTACATAAGCAAACAGGATCTTTTAGGGTATCAGTGGTATGTAGGCAAAGCTATCCACAAAGTGCTGGACAGCAGGAAGCTCCATGGGACAGACAATTCCCATTAGAAAGCAAAACCATTAGGTTTCAGTGGTTCTAATGGACTTTTCTGCTAGTTCTAGTGAATTTAGTCTAATAAAAGTCTAATACCTTTAGTCAGGTATCTATTGGCCCACATCATGGAAAACTGTATTTCCCTTGATTTTTAAATAAAAAGATGATGTGTCTGATTAGTAAAGTCTTAGATCAGATAACAATGTAGAGCCTACAGAGATTTAAAAAAGAGCTGAGAGTGTTATAGATTCATTACAATTTTTCAAATGTTCATGTAGAATGTAACATTTCACACTGAACCACTCTGAATGACTTTGTTTACCTGTAAACTATTTAAACCACGTAGACTATTTCAAATATTTCAAACAAGGGAAAGTAAAAAGCATCTGCATTTAAAGATGCTGAAGTAGCCGATGTAAAAAATAACAATTATACAATTTAATAAGTAAGTTAAATGTTTTCTTCATGTGTGGTGACTAATGGACAGAAATGGTCATCACACAATGACATATGAGCACAGTAGTGGCCCTTTTCATCCTTTCACTGTTTTTTTATTTGTTTGAATGTTTTAATAAAATTAAACATAAATTAAAAAGTGAACTGATTGGTAGGAGATCAGTGAGATCTATAAGTGTTGTGAGAAATACGTTCTGTTATTACATATATTCGAATACTGCTCTTGAATAAGTTGTTAATGTTTTAATTTAATCTGCAAAGCATTTTATTTACAAAAATGGCTTAAAACAGAAATGTGGAACTGGTTTATATCCCTCAAAGTAATAACAAAAGCAAAACTTTCCTCAAACATTTGGAGCCATTATAATACTTTTTGTTCATTGTTCCACTTCTTTATTAACATTATTTATTTATTTATTTAATTTTTAATTATCTTGTTTATTTATTTGCTTGTACTTTGTTATCCATGTATACATTTAGTCATTTATTGTGATGTGTATAGTAGTGATGTGTTGAAGGGATGTGTGTTGTGGTAATGTGTGTTGTAGTGATGTGTGTAGTAGTGATGTGTGTTGTAGTGATGTGTGTTGTGGTGTGTGTGTTGTGATGTGTGTTGTAGTGATCTGTGTTGTGGTGTGTGTGGTGTGATGTGTGTTGTGATGTGTGTTAGGGTGTGATGTGTGTTGTAGTGATGTGTGTAGTAGAGATTTGTTGTAGTGATGTGTGTGGTAGTGATGTGTGTAGTAGTGATTTGTTGTAGTGATGCATGTTATAGTGATGTGTGTTGTGGTGTGTGTTAGGGTGTGATGTGTGTTGTAGTGATGTGTGTAGTAGAGATTTGTTGTAGTGATGTGTGTAATAGTGATGTGTGTAGTAGTGATTTGTTGTAGTGATGCATATTATAGTGATGTGTGTTGTGGTGTGTGTGGTGTGATGTGTGTAGGAGTGATGTGTGTTGTGATTATGCGTGTTGTGATGTGTGTTGTAGTGATGTGTGTTGTGATAATGCTTGTTGTGATTTGTGTTGTAGTGATTTGTGTAGTAGTGATGTGTTTGGTAATGATGTGTTGTAGTGATGCATGTTATAGTGATGTGTGTTGTGGTGTGTGTGGTGTGATGTGTGTTGTAGTGATGTGTGTAGTAGTGATGTGTTGTGATGATGTGTGTTGTGATGTGTGTTGTAGTGATGTGTGTTGTGATGACGTGTGTTGGGATGTGTGTTGTAGTGATTTGTGTAGCAGGGATGTGTGTGGTAATGATGTGTTGTAGTGATGCATGTTATAGCGATGTGTGTAGTAGTGATGTGTTGTAGTGATGCATGTTATAGTGATGTGTGTAGTAGTGATATGTTGTAGTGATTTGTGTAGTAGGAATGTGTGGGGTAATGATGTGTTGTAGTGATG
Organism: Megaleporinus macrocephalus; assembly: GCA_021613375.1. NCBI lineage: Eukaryota > Metazoa > Chordata > Actinopteri > Characiformes > Anostomidae > Megaleporinus > Megaleporinus macrocephalus. The sequence goes on from CM038703.1 coordinate 14,507,680, forward strand.
CATGTTATAGTGATGTGTGTAGTAGTGATGTGTGTAGTAGTGATGTGTTGTAGTGATTTGTGTAGTAGGGTGTGTGTGGTAATGATGTGTTGTAGTTATGTGTAGTAGTGATGTGTGTAGTAGTGATGTGAGTAGTAGTGATGTGTTGTAGTGATTTGTGTAGTAGGGTGTGTGTGGTAGTGATGTGTTGTAGTGATGTGTGCTGTAATTATTGTGAATATTTGCACAACTAAACAATATATATATAATTTAAACTAGAGTTTTGTACGAATTATCTCAAATTAATATTTAAATAATAAAATACAATAACAAGAAATTTCCACCCCTGCGCTTCAGGGAAGTGAGGTAAGTGACTGACGCCCCTGAGCTCACTCAGCTCGAGCTAAACGGAAGCACGAGCTGCTCCGTGTGGAACACACCCGTTACCCGCGCGCAGGCAGGTCTCTCATCACGTGACGGAACTTCACCGGCTGTTGGCGGTCAATTAAATATCATCACCAATCATCTGATTTAGCAGCAACGGCGGCGTGTAGCTCGCGCTTGTAGTTCTGAGGTAATTGAGATAGGTAGTTAGAGTTAGATGCCCTTTTGAGCGACAAGATGACTGAAGACTCGCTGTTTAGTGATTACGGTGCGTAAATGAACCTCAATTACCTGATTATTTCAATCATTTTTAAATGATTTCGCTAATTTAAATGAGAGTAGTTGTGCTATAGGCCACATGGGGGGCGTTATGTTCAGGCCTCCTGTGGGGAAAAAATTTTCTATATAAGGGAGTAACAGTTTAAAACCTAGTGAAACGTATCTAAAGCTGATATTTTTTACTTTACTTATAATAAAAAAGTTAAATGTTTCGTTAAAAGTTTATCCTAAATGCACCTTTACACTCATACAATGTTCTTAATGTTACAGTGTTTGAATTACCCGTAGCGCACATTGAAAGTGCCGAGCTTTTATGTCTTAAATATGTTTTGCCAGGCTAGTTCTAATTCAGTCTTACGTTTGGGCTGCTTAAAGAGTTGTGTCATCCTGCTTTACAGGCATTAGCAATGCATCTTAGCAATGACTCTGTCCCTCGTTTCCAGACGGTCCGTGCCCTTTATGTGATGAGGAAGGCGAGAGGCCTTACCTGGGGCTCAGAGTCAGTGAGAGAGAAAGAAAAGTGGACCAGGAAAGAGAAGAAACGGATGTAAAAAGAAAGAATATTAAAGCAGATGAATTCGTATGGAAAGAAGGAAAAGAGGATGAGATAGAGGAAGAAAAGCAAGAGCTGAAAGCAGTTGTTTATGCAGATGATAAATGTCAGCATGATGAGGGGGTGGAAACTAATGAAAAGAGTAAAGCAGAAAAAGTGAAAGATGACAAAGCGAGCCCACCCTTGGACGAGAAGAGTACACTGCAGCTGGACTCTGGCTGTCCGGTAGACCTGGTGATGGTTTGTGAGGAATCTGTGGAGAGATCTGTGAGTGAGGAGCTCATGCTTTGTCCCTCCAAGTCTCTAACCCTGCTTCAGATTCCCTCGCTCTCCCCACCTCCCTCAGATAACCCCCTGTCTCTCACTGTACCCCCCTCCAACCCCCTTCTTCAAACCCAAGCAGTGGTTCATACCCAAGCCCCACTGCTTGGGCCAGAAGCTCAGAGTTTGGGGAAGCGTGCTTATAACGGTAGCCCGTCTACTGAGCCCAAAACAATTGTTCCTCCAGGGCAGCTGGAGGTCATGCTCAGGCAGGTGTACACCACGCGCCGCTACACTCGTTTCACCAGCAGGCCAGCGCCACTTCTGCCCTTACCATCAGCCCACACAGATGCCAGCTCACAGCCGTTACCATACATCACTAACTCCTCTCTGCTGGCACCTCCACCCAAGAAGAAAACACGCACTTCCTACAGTTCTGGTGAGTTTGGGTGGCCAAGTTTTGTATACCTACCTCATAGCTATGATCACTGGTAATTTTGATCAGGTCCACATACATAGAAAGGTTGATTACAGTCAGTAATTACAAACCCAGAAAGTGTATATGTTAGGTACCTAGTATTTAAGTAACTCCATGTACATTTTTTGGATCATTTGTTTGTATGAACTGTGGGTTTGTGTGTAGATCAGTTGTTGGAGTTGGAGAGGGTGTTCCAAGATGACCATTACCCAGATGCAGAGAAGCGGAAAGAGATTGCAATATCAGTTGGTGTTACACCCCAAAGAGTCATGGTCAGATTGTAAAAAGAAACCATTTTCTAGTGATTTATGATTTTTATATATATATATATATATATATATATATATATATATATATAAATAATTTATTTATTTATTTTTACTTTTTTTTTAAGGTAGTGCATCACTTATTCCTCTCCTCTTTATCAGGTCTGGTTTCAGAATCGCCGTGCTAAATGGCGGAAAACTTCCAAAACTACAGTAAAGAAGCCTCCAGTGAGCAAGCCTCCGGCCCCTGCACCGGCCCGAGCGCCTGCTCCTGTCCACAGGTTAGTCATATAAAACGCTGATAATGCATAACACATTTTAAGTATTTGTTGTGCGTATACACCGATCAGCCATAACATTAAAACCACCTTCTTACATCTACACACATTATCAATTGTATAATCAGACACTGCTGTGTCTGATCCACTCAAACCCGCACAACACACACTAACATAACACCCCCACGTCAGGGGCAGTGCAGTGCTGAGAATGATCCACCACTCAAATAATATCTGCTCTGTGGTGGTCCTTAGGGGTAGATGTGATCATTAAAGAACAGGGTTATAAAAGATACAGAGAAACAGTTGGATTACAGTCTGTAATTGTAGAACTTCAGAGTGCTCCTATATGGTAACTAGAGCTGATAAAATGGACAGTGTGTGTAGATCCAAAGAAATGGTTTTAGTGTTATGGGTGATTGGTGTTTGTGTATATTCACATCTGCTTGTGTGCAGGCCTCCGGTTTTCACAGCTCCTATGATTGCACCCATACCTTCACAAACTGGAAATACACTTCCTTCTTATAGTGCCCTCTTCACCAGCTGTACAAGTCCACCAGGTCTCTCTCTGTATCTATTAGAACTGTATTTGTTGTGATTAGCTCAACAGATTTCTTTTTTGGACACAACTTCAGTTTGGGCTTTAATATGTAGTTGGCTTTTTTTTACCAATCTTATCTGGCTTTGTTGTTTATATGAATTTTCATTGTTGTTTGTGTGGACTAAGATCCAAGCTGTGTAGATGCAGGTGTCTCTCAGGTTGGCCCAGTGGACTACAAACTCCCCTTCATGCAAAGCCCCCCACCTCTGCGCCGTGCCTCTCTGCCCTTATTTGCTGCATATAACCTGCCCACCCACACACTGTCTGTGTTGCTGGACACACCAGAGCACAGTGAGCCTCAGCCCCTTAGCATGCACACAGAAACTGGGTAAGTAACTGTGTAAGCACATGCACTACCCTCTCACGCCACCAGTGGGTGCCATATACCTTTTTATTGGTTTGTGGACTTGATTGTTGTGAGAGAAAATTGACAGATGTGGCTTTTAATCTTGGGCTGCCAGGATGCTCTCATTTAAACCTTTACAGTGACTTAGAGTAATGTGATGCCTGTTTTATTGCTGATACACAAGCGTTCACAAGTTAAGTTGATGAACTGACTTCAGCCATAGACGTAATTTCCTGTGGGTGTCGCAATAATTTCCTCTGATTGCTGCTTCTCCAAATCTCTGATGTTTTGCAGGTTTGACTATGAAGGGATTGGTTCCTCAGCTAAACTTGACTCTGTGACCTCTGGTCCTGGTAACCGTGCTCAGGCTTACCAGATCAGCACATATTCCCAACAGACCAGCACTTTATTTCCCCAGCAACCAAACAGTCTTCTGGCTCAACAGGGCAATAATATCATCCCACAGCAGCCCAGCACACTCCTACCTCAGTACTCCCATCTGTCTTACCTCACCCCCTCTCCTTACCTGACCCCCAATCCCAGTGAGGGCACTGCTTCATCCTGCCTGCCACTGAACCCAGGCACCACCACCAGCCTGCTGGCGTGCACTAATGGAGGACATGCCTACTTCAAGTGTCAAAATGGCAACCAAATACTACTACAACCTGGGGTACAGGGTAAGGTGTGGGAATGGGTGGGTGGTGGAGGTGCCAACAAAAATTTCAGTGCGTAAAATACAAAATTATTTAATAAATAATTTAATGAATATAAACAAGAAGTTGTCAACAGTTTAAAAAGTCTCACTAGACAAAAAATTAGTCACTTGTCACTAAAGCGTTCCTTATAGCATGTTATATCTCAACAACCAGGAATAACAGCTATGATTCTATTTGACGTGGACAAGTTTCTGAAGTTATGCTTACTCGTTGTTCCAGGTAGTCCCACAGATTTTCAAGAAGGATGATTTTGTGGGCCAGTCCAGATGTATGAATGCTCTTGATTGTTCATTATGCCAAACGGTCACGTTTGCAGCCCTGTAAATATGAGAATTGTCAGCTTGGAATACAGGTATTAGAATGTTATGTCTCTTGGTAAGATGATGACAAAAGGCACATTCTGCTTGTCCAGCAGCTCAATGTAGACATTGTGGTTCGAATTTACTGCCACTTCAAACAGAGGGCCACTATCTGTGAAGTTAAAACACCACCAAGAACATCTCAGAACTTCTTCCAGCTTGAACCACACCTTGTACACAGTCCTCAGAAGGCTTCCCGAGGTCTATGATGAACACGACACCAACCATTATTCACATAGAGGCAAAAACGAGATTTATCTAACCAACTAACACGCTGCTAGTCATGAACATTCAAATTTTTGTATCTCTTTGCTGTAACAGGGCAACTTTCTGAGCAGGAATGAGTGAAGGCCTCTTGCATGCCACTCTGCTCCGTATGTTTATGGTATGCAGTTCCCTGCGGAGTGTTCTATTAGAAATTGGTTGTGAAGGACCTGTGTTGACTTCTAGAAGCAGTTCTTGCCTGGCAGCGAAGCAATTTTTATTCACAAGCCATGAAATATGCCGGTGGTCCCCGTCCGTCTGTTGCGTCCTTCGGCTGCAATTCTGACAACAGTTACCTGAAGACTGGAATTTTTGCCTCTGCTGAACCGTATGACCTTATGCTTTGATACACTTGCACGTTCAGCTGCTTCCTTCATACTGTAGCCTTTGGCATGCCCAAATGCAGTTACTTCTTTTTGCCAATCATTACCGTCTACTTTGTGTCCCGTTTTCCCCGCATCCAATGAGATATTCGCTGCCCTGTATTACCTCTTCTTAATCTATGAATCCCATCGCGCACTGCAGGAGTTTATAGCTGGAACATCTTTGTGTAACACCATCTGTAGGAACCTGAAGTTACTTCAGTACCTTAAAGTACCTTAAAAACACAAGGTGACTAATTTTTTGTCCAGGGAGCTTATGTACAGCTGATTGTGTGAACAGAGTGTATGTATGTATGTATGTATGTATATATTGTGCAAAAGTCAGATTCCACCATTCATGTATTCTCAGTCAAAGCAACCATTTAGGAGTTTTTTTGGGGTTTTTTTGGTTTTTTTTTAAGAAAATCTGCGGAGATATTTTCTTTTACGACTTCAGAGGTTTAGACTCTGGGTAGCCAGTCCATTGTTCTGAAAAACAAGCAATGTCTTTGTTTGATTAGATTTTTTTTTCTGTCTTTATCTCTTTTTTTCTCAGTAACTTCTTTTTTTCTTGACAGCTATGCTCATTCAGAGTAGAGAATGGAGCTTGATTTACTCATATCTCTCAAAGGCCAAAGTGCTGTTTTTTTTTTTTTGTACAGGAGTAATCTTAGTAGTCTACCATGCGCAAGTGCATTATCTTTATATCTAATCAGGAAAAGCTTCTGAAGAATGAGTAACTTGATGGTTGTTTTGACTCGATATGAAATAATGAAGAGGGGTTTTGACTTTTGTACAGTGCTGTACGTAACCAGACTGGTGAAAGGTAACTGTTTTAAGTTATTGGTGTTTGTGTGTGTGTGTATTTTTAAATAGCATTGCAGGCCTACCCGTGGGCCAGTGATGTGTATGGTCACACAGGTCATGTCCCGCATGCAGTCCTGAGGCCACAGTTTGCATCTCAAGGTTGTGAAAGCCACTATCCACTGCTCCCACCCCATCGCTACATCCCCCCGCAAAGAGTGCCATGCCCCAGCCTGTCCAAACCTGCTGCCCCTGACCACCTCATGCCCAGTGTCAAAACAGAGTTCGAAGAGGCTGGACAGGGTCAGCCAGCCAGAGTCAGCGAGACAGAGACTGTCTTCCACTGTGACTTCTCACCAATTCATTTCTGACATGAACAGGTACCCCTGTGTGCATGTGTGGTGGTGTGTTTGGCTGTTCTACCCTTTCCAGACAGTAAATACGGTTAATTACCTAGTATATAGAGTTCTTTATAAATATTAGATAAACTGATCTCTCTCTCTCTCTCTCTCTCGGTTGAGAAATAAAGCTGTGGTTGCATGTGGGAGGGTGAGAGATAAATGTGTTCCTGTGTCAAATAACTTCCTGTTGTGTTTTTCAGGACCACTAAAAGTGAAGCCCTAAAGCCTGCAGTTTGTGTTTGTTTGTGTGTGTGTGTTGTGTGTATTTCTTTGCTATTTTTGATTGTTTACTGCAGGCTTTATTAAAGTGCCTTTTGTCTTTCTGGCCAGTGTCCGTCTTGTTTTTGTTCATATGTATGGTGCAGTGCAATGTTTAAATGAAATTGTCTTTAGGATCATCTTGCCACTAGAGGGCTCTGTTTTACCAGGCTGTCTTTTTTTTCTTTCAGAAAAAGTAAGTAAAAAAAGTAAGAGCATCCTACCTTGTTCTAATTTCACATTCAAAGAGACTTTAGTTCAACATGCACTGATGGGAAATCAGGGTTAAGGTGCATTTCGCAAAGCAGGACTTCTCAGTTCAGCCAAATAACTTAACTTTAGCCCATAGTTTTGCCCATCCAACAGGAAAAGAGTTGAGGGACTGTGGACGGTCCTTCGCTTTGTGAAATATCCCCCCCGTGGTCACAGTGTCTACACTGCAAGTAAAGTCGTTTATAATTAGTGAACCTACATTCTAAGGTTTTATGTGGAATGTTGATAGTGGTAATGTGTTTGGGAACTGTCTTTTGTGTGTACCTCTGTTATAAATACTTTTTAATTCAAAAATGTATTTCTGTGGGAGCTTTAAGAGGCATTAAATGCAGTAAATGTTTTGTTAACTTCACCCCTGCTGTGAGCAGTTATGAATTAGTGCTAGAGCTGAATGACTTGTTTTATTGTACTAAAACTTAAGCATATGGGTCAAGATCCCAGATAACATGAGCAGCGTTTAAGGGAGAATTTCACTTAACATGTACTGAGTCAGTATAATCATATTATATAAGTTTCTACAAACAATAGATAAACTAAGGTGATTAATTATTACAGTTAAGATTAAGTAATTTATGTTTTCACTACATCAGTTGACGTTTTGTCTTTTAAAAGCTTATTTTAAGTGCTGTAACTATGCTGTAAATACAGTCTAACATAAAAGTCTCCTCAACCTCAGATGGTTAAGATGTCCCATGGTACTGTGATGCTTTTGCAAAATTGGCCACAGGAAGCTCAGTGCACCACCTATGATGTATGTGTGTGTGTGTGTGTGTGATTATCCGATCACTGTGCACATGCAAGTGTCAGCATCAGGAAGTGTCAGTGTGGTTAGTCAGGCTGCGTCTCTAAGTGTATGCCTTTCAGACATCGTTTGTGAGCGAAGAAGAAAGCAAGAAATGTCTGGAACACAGTCGCTCTGCTGCCATGTTCACACGGCCACACGGGCCTCTGCCATCTTCTACCTGGTAATATTTGAATTCATACATACAGACACACACAGTCACAAAGTGATAAACGTTCAGTGTTCAGAATGAATCACATGTAGTTGGGTTTTAAGTGGCTGTCAGTATTTGTCTCTTGCTTATGGGCCTGTCTGTAAGTAAATAAATACAAATAAAACTGCACGTGTAGTAGTTAATAGTGTGTATAAAC